>PVKA01020688.1:0-39922 GCA_004027165.1 Ctenomys sociabilis
TATAAGAATGTTCCCAGGCTGGAGATTAAATGTTTTTCCCAGGTAGGCCTGAGGTTTTTGTGTTCTCTTTGTTTTAAAAACATAGATAATTTAAGCTCTATGACTGTAAGTAGACATAATATTAGGCAGTAATCTATACAAGCTGACATGGTTTGTTGATGTACTAAGGCGACGCATACAGAACAGGATGGCAGTGTAACCTCATGTATGCTCTTAGAAATTATTTGGGCTTTACACACTCACCTATAACCCTGGCACTGGAGAGGCTGAGACAGGAGAATCACTACAAGTCTGAACTGCATAATGAGACCCCATACAAATAAAAAAATAATTATTAAAAAATATATGTTTAGGGCCAGGGAGATAGCTCAGTGGTATAAGTGCTTGCCTGGTGCAAGGCCCTGAGTTCAATCCCTGCTATCACCAAAAAAAAAAAAAAAAAAAAAAAAAAAAAAAAAAAAAAAAAAAAATATATATATATATATATATATATATATATATATATATATATATATATATATATATGTTTAAAATTGCCAGTTTGAAATGCAGCGGCACATTTGCACTTGCGTGTACGCACGTTTGTGTGTGCGTGCCAGTGTGTTATGAGCTACATTCTCATACCACAATGCAGCTTCAGCGACATTCTCAGCTCTCCTTCATTTTTATTTTTGAGACAGGATCTTGCTAAGCATTAAGTTGCTTAGGCTAGGCTCAATTTGTGATCTTCCCCTTTCAGTCTCCCAGGGTACTAAAATTTCAAGTGTGTGCAGAAAGGCATTGTAATAATAATGACACTTTTTTAAATGGAGATAATATTTTTTGTCCTATAGATGTTATTAAAGCGGGAAACAAGGAATATGCAACGTGCCATGAAAGAACTAGGTAGGTATCTTTCAACCTAAATATTTAGGTTATCATTTTTTATCATTACAACTCTAGAAAAACCGTGGTTTTTATAGTTAAACTATCTAAAAGGAAGTCTATTCACTTATAGTAAACAAGTAGATAATTTTAACAAATATAACCGTGTCTTCAAGTATAGATGGGTATAATGTAACAGTTCCTTTCTATACCTATTTTTCTGCCAAATAAAACAATGAAAACTCTTAAGTTTCTTAACTTACCTTGATTTCCAGGACAAAATTATGCATCAAATTTTATAGCCTTATAATTCTATTTTCTCCCAAATAAGAAATACTTGTATCTTCCTGATGACACAAGGAAAGAAGCTTCTGCTTCCCTCCACTAGCCGTACAGCTTCCACTGAAGCACTTAGGCCATATAATGAGTTAAAATTAGAATAGGTCTCCATGAGGACTGCAGGGAACCCCACCACGCTGACATGGCCACAACCTATTCTCTAAGTCATACCAGGTCATACTCCTGGAGAAGGACGAATTCTGACAGTGAATAGACAACCTGATCTGCATGAGTTCATGTTCTCTAAAACCGAAGAATGAATTTTAGGAACAAACAGAGGTTGAGGATAAAATTTTATTGGATAGAAAAGCTTCTGTCTGAGAGGGACAGAAGAGGGCCCGAGCAGGTTGCCGGGGGAAGCTGTCTTTTTTAGGGACTTTTACAGGGCAAAACCATGTTGGACTAAAGTAGAGAAAGGGTCTCACTTAGGTGAATGTGGGGTGGGACAAAACTATGGTCAACCAATGGGATTACAAGCATCATTGCTCAGGTAAAGTTGATTAGGCCCAGGATCAAATGGGGAAGTGAGTCACATTGTAAGAGGGCATGAATAGGAGACAGGGTGTCTTCCCCTTGGGGGTTGGGCTAGTGGCTCTTGGGTCTTTTCGGTGATCGCTACCTATTTAGAATATCAATCCTAGATGTTACTCTTTTAACATTTGTTTGGCCTTTAGGTCTGGTTCACAGCAGGAGCCTCTGTCCCTCCTAGAGTTGCAGACATCTTGTTACCTGTATTATTTCCTTCGAGGGCCTGGCCCTGCCTGACTGCCTAAAAATACTTCTAACTCTGCTACCTACAACAACCTGATCACATCATAATGCTCAAGTGTGAGGAAGAGAAAGAGATTTGATGTCTGAGATAGAAGGGAGCAAAGAACATATAGCAAAGTTGAAAATGAGGCTTGGCCTGAGAAATCAGCATGGCAAATCCAGGACAGAGAAATCAGGATAGAGGAAAAGCCCAAATGAATAATTAGATGTTAACGTGTATCTAGAATCTAAACGAGATTAGCAGAAAAGCACAGTGGGATAAGCCATCAAAATACTGCCAAGTTGGGTGGATAATGACCCAGGATGAATGAAAAGACTCATTCGAAAGCCAGATTTGGGTACATAGTCTATAGTCAGAAGTCCTGGAAAGTGGATCATGAACCCCAGAACTAGAGCCCAAGAAGCTTCCTAGTGTTCAGTTTAGGTGGACCAATATATCTGTTATCCTTAGAACTTGGGAATTAAGGTTCTCTTTCCTCTTCCAGAAGATTAGCATGAGTGTGAATGATGCCAATAAAATGACTGGGCTCTGGCTCTATTAAAAAATAACTACTGATTGTCCTGGGACTTTCAAGGAGAGACACATTTCCTTGTGTTGAAAGTTGTATTCCATGAGTTAATGAAAAGCATTAGTTTAATATCTACATTAAACATTTAAAAAGATGCTTTTATTTCACCTGAACATGTGTTGGAATGTTTTAGGTTACTTAGAGTATGATCACCCAGAAATAGGTGTCACTATGAAAACAAAGGAGGAGATTAATGTCATGCTCAATATCGCTAAAGAAATTCTCAAGAGTTTTGGAACAAAAGGAATTATTCATGAAAATGAAAGTGCTGAAATTAGTAAGGTAAGCAATTTTCAGAAGAAATATGTTGACTTACTAGATAGTCATTCAGCCGGGCGTGGTGACGCATGCCTGTAATCCTAGCACTCGGGAGGCTGAGGCAGAAGGATTATTGTGAGTTTGAGATCAGCCTGCACTACAAAGTCAGCTTAAGGTCAGCCTGAACTGCATAGTGAGACCCTGTCTCAAAAAGACCAAAAATAAGTAAATAAATAAATAGATAGATTGTCATTCATAATCGTGAAGACGACTTTTTTTAAATTTTAGTTTATTCTGAGCAGTGAAAGTTAAAATAGATAAACCACAGCTACAGCTTTGGATATACTACTGAACCAAATTTCTCTTCTTTTGTTTAAAATTAATTTTTGAGTTCAATCTCCGGTTCTGCAAAAAAAAAGATAATTTTATTAGTACACTTTTGATATACATGATGACCACATTCCTTGCAGGGAGTTTGTACCTGTACACAAAATATCTTAGTTCTTTATCATCCCCCCTTCCCTGCCTCACCCTCCAGCCTTTAGGGTTAGAGTGAAGGTTCGGGTTAAGGTTGTAACTGCACTGGTCCACACACCCACCTCTAGTGGCATAAGGTTTGTGGGTTGTTTTTTTTAACTCTACAGAGTCACCAGTATTTGTTTTTAATTGATTTCTTAATGATAGCTATTTTTTCTCTGGTGAGATGGAATCTCAGTGTTTTAGTTTGCTTCTCTTGAATGACCAGTGATGTTGAACATTCTTCATATATTTATTTGCTGCTTGTACTACTTCATCTGAAAAGTGTTCCTTTCAAATACCCGTATTTGGATTGCGAACTCAATTTTAAAACCACTGGTCACTATCACGTACTCCTCAGTTTAAATTTTGCATCTCATTATACAAAGGCACAGATGTATTTGTCAAGCAGCAAGATGACACTGGATCATAGCACAGCACAGAACATTCCCTTTAAGAAGTCTCATAGTATTTGGGAAATCATCATGCATAGAACTGACTTGAGGGTAATGTTAAATATTCCTCATAAAACATGCAGCACCTGTGTAGTAAAAAATGGGAAATGCAACTTTAATAGAAGAAAAAAAAGTTACTATTTGTACTTGAAAACTCTGGGACACATTAAAAACAAACAATACAAGGAAATGTAATTCTAAACTCCATAACTGAACATTATTCTATTAGTTGTCTGAGAGTCTGTAATTCTCCAGGACTGGCTTCTTTAACTTCAAATATAAAAAAAACTTAAGTTTATCAGGCATAGTACAGTTATGACCACACGTTACATAAAATATACTTTTTAAGAAAAACTGACATTAAGAAGAGTGCATCATTAATGGAGAATAATTTTTAAAATGTACTTATAAGGAGAAAATGCACCACTGTAAAATCTTTCAGCATATTTTAAGATGCCGTATTTTGTGGATTCATTACTTGACATATTCTTTTTTTAATGTAGTCAGTACAAGGTCTCCAGAGTCTCACTGCACAGATCCAACTCCTGTGATCCTCTTGTTTTCAGCCTCCCAAGCACTGGGCTTGCAGGTGTGTGTCACCACGCCTAGTCTCAAGTGCTTCTGCAGTGCTCCCTGGGGACGGAGCTGGTAGGGCAGGCCTGGGATCAAACTCGGGGCCCCTGCGTTTGCCTAAGCAGGACCCTTAGTCTATTGAGCTATCTGGCAGGCCCTGGACTTTTCATATTCTAAAGTTTCAGCAAAATATTTCAAAATTGTTCTTAAATTTAATACCCTCTAAAGAAATAGGCTAGTGTATCTGTGGAATTGTTGTTTAACACATTAATTTTAACTATCGATATCCATTAAGAGAGTTCTATGTTTAACTTTATAAATATTGAAAACCTCATTTAAATGTGATCTACTAATATTTAGTGTTTTGGGCAGTAAAATATGAATAATGCTGGCATACAGGCAATATTCACAAAAAGTTTCAGAGGCAAAAGATTTGAGAATGTTTAGGTGAGAAAGAAATACATCTATCTACCTGAGCACTCAATTTTGTAATTAATCCTGAAAAAGATGACATTGTTTATTGTTACAATTTGGGGGAAGATTTTAGATAATATTCTAATACTTATTTTTTATATTTTAAACAGTATAAAATAATGATAGAATAAAAACACCATTAGAAATAATACAATATTTCATTAAACAAAGGCATAAATATTCAACAATGGTTGCTGAATTCAAATAATGCTATCTTCAACTTAGTTATTCAGATTACTTCAGATTACTAGATATAAACACATAAAATTCACTTAAAAGAGAAAAAGCAAGGCAAACTATAACAAACAAGTGAGAAAAACATTTAAAAAAGAAAAAAATCCGAGTAAAAAACAATTTAAGCATTAACTGCTAATTTCTTTTTTTTTTTTTTTTTTTTGAGACAGGGTCTCACTGTGCAGTTCAGGCTGGCCTTAAGCTCACTTTGTAGCTCAGGCTGGTCTCGAACTCACAACAATCCTCCTGCCTCAGCCTCCCTAGTGCTGGGATTACAGGCATGCGCCACCACGCCTGGCTAACTGCTAATTTCAAAAGACCAGCAGAAATCGACAATATAATTATCCAAACTGTTCCACATACATACCTAAATAACCCTTCTTTCATTATCCTTTTCCTCATTTCAGTTTTTTTGTTCTCACTGAACAATTTATTTCCTTTTGCAGTATCTGTTACACATTTTAGATTTTCGTAAGTCTTTCAGGTTTTCACACTGAAATAGTATGATGTTTGTACACGCTTATCTGATCTTTCACTTACTAATATAGTCTCTAGCTGCATCTATTTATCTACAAAAACCTTGAATTTATCTATTTTTTAGAGCTGAATAATACTCTATTATGTAAAAATATCATATATTTTTAATCCATTCCTTAGTTCATGGGCATTTGAGTTATTTCCAAAATTTAGCTATGACAAATTGTGATGCTATAAACATAGGTGGACATATATCGCTGTGGCATGATGATTTCAGTTCTTTTGGAAAAAATACCTAGGAGAGAAATAGCTGGCCTGAATGGGTCCTCCAATCCTAGCTTTTTGCGGAATCTCCATACCGATTTCCATAATGATTGTACCAGCCTGCACCCCCACCAACAGGGAAGAAGGGTTCCTTTTTCCCCACAACCTCTCCAGCATTTGTTACTGGTTGACTTCTTGGTGATAACCAGTATTTTTGGCATAAGATGTTGTCTCAAGGGCTGGCCAGATAGGTCAGCAGACTAAAGCGCCCGCTTAGGTCACCCAGGGACCAGATCTGATCCCCAGCATGCTGTGAGAGCCCTGGCCCCAGGGCACACTGAGACAGCAATTCAGACTGGGTGTGGTGGCACATACCTGTTAGGTTGAAAACAAGGGAATCACTACGAATTCAATCTGTGATACCCTGAAGACCCTGTACTAAATACATTTTTAAAAAGATGTTATCTCAGTGTTATCTTATTTGCATCTCTTGAGTGACCAATGATGTTGAAACTTTTTTCATATATTTGTTTGCCATCTGTATCTCTTCATTTGTGAAGTGTATATTCATCTCAGATGCCCATTTTTGGATTAGGTCTTTAAAGTTTTGAGGGCTGATTTTTAAAAATTCTTTTTATGTTCTAGAAAGGAGTCCTACAGTTTGGAGCATAACATTTGTGCTACAGATTGTGCATGAAGTCCTGCTAGCACTAATTCCTAAAGAGATTCCACAGACCTCTGAAAAGGGGTAAAGAGTGCTTCCGAAAGTGAGGAAAAGATCTAAACCAGATATATATGTAAAAACAATTGTCAGTGAATGTTTGAAACAATATTCAAATTCTCTAAAAACCACGGAATTCAAATTGAAGTATTTTCTTTAAGAAGTAGAAACTGATATGATGTTTGCATATGTGGGTCTGATTTATTCACTTACAAACAAAGTCTCTAGTTGCATCCATCCATCTACAAAAGCCTCAAAGTCACTCATGTGAGGATCTGAGAGAGTAAATAAAATCTGAAAAGCACAATAGATAATGTGAAAGGGAAAGAATTTGTTCGATAGGGAGAAAAACCTGGGATGAGGAAATGGACAAAAGGAACAAGGGACGAAGATATATTTACATATATGCAGGATAATTTAAATAATTGTACTGCCAATTTCTTCTGATCTTTTGAAATATACAGTTAATGCTTAATTTTTTTAATTTCTTATAATTTGTTATTGTTGTTGTTTTAGCCAATTTTGCATGTTTATATCTGGTAACCTAAACAACCAATTTGAAGATAACATCATGCAATACAGTAACCGTGGTTGAATTCCTAGTGCTGGGGGCATGCTGGTTAGCTCAGCTGTTTAAGCACAGGCAAATGCAGTCAGGTGCAGGATACCACAGTTCAATCCCAGCCTCCACCTAAATTACCAGACCCGCCCTTAAGGCAGCCTGAGCCAGACAAAGAAAAAAAAAGAAATCATTGAATTCCTAGTGCTTAGTTTAGTGAAGTTTTGTACAGTCTCTATTGCTTTTTTTTAAGCTATTTTATATTCTTAGAAAAAAAATAGAAACTCTGAAAATAATTTCTAATGATTTCTCTTTTTTTTTTTTTTTGGCCATTGAGTCAACAATAATGAAAAAGCTCTCACTGTTGACTTTTAATCAGGCTATGAACAAATCAACTTAAATATGGTAGAGCAAAATTGTAAATCAACATGTTATTCTAAGGGCTGGCCAAATAGCTCAGTAGATTATAAAGTGCCTGCTTAGGCAGACTCAGGGCCCAGGAGTTGATTTCCAGACAGGCCATGCTGGCCCCGCTCCCAGGGTGCACTGAGACAGCAATTGAGACTGGCCGTGATGTCACGCACATGTAATCCCAGCTTTTAGGAGGCTGTAAGCGGGCGGATCGCTACGAGTCCGATCTAGCAGTGACCCTGAACAACCTGTAGACCCTTCCCTAAAATACAAAAAAAAAAAAAAAGTCATTATAGAGGGATATTTAAGAATGTTTTTAAAAAGGCAAATCATGTAAACTAGCAGCTTCAAATATACGACTCTCCAGATATTTAAAAGCAGACAAATATATATCTCTGGCATATACTAGAAGCACCATCTATATTTACAAATAGAGATAAATGGCTATGTAAACTGTGCATACCCACGCACATGAATATTGTATGCAACAAAACATGTAAGAAAAGCCTACCTGTAAACATAAAAAATAAGCCAAAAATGTATTGTTAGTAGGAAAAAATTATAAAATAGGATAGATAGCATAAGCACCCTATATTTTAAAATATTTTTATGTATTTTTTGAAAAATCTAGACAAATATTTGCAAAATTCTTAATACCCCAACCACGGAGGGAGTGAGTAGATAAGAGAAACAACAAAGAGAATCTTAGAGTTTATTTTTATATTCTTTGAAATTCTTACTTAGAAATATTCTCAAGTATCATTTATTTATTTATTTATTTATTTATTTATTTATTGTCTTTTAAGGAAAGGTCTACAGGGTGTTCAGGGTCTCCTTACTAGATCAGAATAGTAGTGATCCGCCTGTTTGCAGCCTCCCAAGAGCTGAGATTGCAGGTGCGCACCACCATGCCCAGTCTCAATGGCCACCCCAGTGTGTCCCAGAGGCAGGGCCACTCAGCAGGCCCAGGGACCAACCACCCCTGTGCCTGCTTTAGTCGTTGAGTTGCTTGGCTGGCCCTCAATTATCGTTTGCGTAAGTAGTGAGCTGATGTTTGAAAGATATGTTGGCTGCTACACGGTATCTCAAGCCCTGCATTTGCCGTGATTTTCCTGGGCGTCCAGCTTGGCTTGCAGTTTGGTAGGTTGTTCATTACCATGCAGTGCCTGTGAGTCCCATACAAATAAAGAACTCACTGAGTTAAATACATTTAGTTTTAGTTTAATGTTTAATTTTTTAGCTTAACAGTTTGGTCTGTTTTGAACTCTGAGAAAATGGAGCCCTTCCTTGAAGAAAAACGTAAAACACTGAAGAGAACTTTTCAAACAACGTAGGAAAACAGTCCACAAAGCTGTATAATGAATGCACAAAAAAGAAGAGTAAATCTTACTTCCTTAATGCTTAAAGCACCCATATAACTTGGCATAAATGTTATTTTTATTCTATTTTTATGAAGAACAACTAAGTCATGGTTGCCACTAAGTTTGACATCTCATAAGGAGACAGTTTTGTGACCCAGGCATTCTAATTCTGAGCCCATGTTGTTACACTTTTTTTTTTATCCTTCTCACATTTATTGGGACCAGAGAGACTGTTATTTTCCTTCTCAAGTACTGAAAAAATATAATACAATATCAGTATCTTAAGTACATAAAAAATCTCATGCATCATGAATCAACATGAGATATAAAAGCTCAGAAATAGCAATTCTGACAGCCTTATAAAATTCATTCATCTAAGGAATTTCTGAAATAGTCCTTAAAGCTACACATATGTACATAATTCTGGCACCCATTCATGAACAAAAGAAAAGCCTTTCAAAAGCACTATGTACAGAAAGCTAAAGAAATACATACATAGATCCTGAATACTTTTAAAAAGAAAATTTAGATCCTGAGAAATAGTGATTTACATTCAAATTAACATGTAGATTTTTCAAGCCTGGATAGATAGCATTTTTGTGATACAGACCACAAGAAAAATTCACACTGTGAATTATTTATTTATTTGTCAAAGGCTACTTTCAAAGTACAGATTTCGAGTCCAAAGTGAAGATCTATGGCGTGAACAAATAAGATGCCTAAGATCCTAATGTGCTTCCGTGTGGGTTTCCTCCTCACTTCCTTACCTAATAGCGTGAGAATGACTTCTAGAAAAGGCAGCATTTTATCTGACCATGTCTGGTTGGTGGGTTTTTACACCAGATTGAAGTTTAGCCAATTAAAAAAAAAAAAAATTTATTTCAAATAGACTCTACTGCTCCAAGTTCAAAAAGATTTTGTTACAACATCCGGCCTTATGGAGACCCACGCTCATTCTAAAATAGAAAGCGGATCCCTATGGAAAGTAAAGGATAAGAGGAAGAAACAAGGCTAGAGTCTGAGCGTGGGGGAGTGTGCCTGTAATCCCAGCACTGGGGAGGCTGAAAACGGGAGTTCGAGCTGTTTAGTGAGGTCCTGCACAAAAAGGAAGGCAGGAAGGCAGGAAGGCAGGAAGGCAGGAAGGCAGGAAGGCAGGAAGGCAGGAAGGCAGGAAGGCAGGAAGGCAGGAAGGCAGGAAGGCAGGAAGGCAGGAAGGAAGGAAGGAAGGAAGGAAGGAAGGAAGGAAGGAAAGAAGAAAGAAAGAGAGAGAGAGAGAGAGAAAGAAAGAAAGAAAGAAAGAAAGAAAGAAAGAAAGAAAGAAAGAAAGAAAGTGAAAGAGGAGAGGAAAGGAAAGGAAAGGAAAGGAAAGGAAAGGAAAGGAAAGGAAAGGAAAGGAAAGGAAAGGAAAGGAAAGGAAAGGAAAGGAAAGGAAAGGAAAGGAAAGGAAAGGAAAGGAAGAAAGATGGTTAAATTCTGTGCCTGTCATTGGCCAGGTATCTAAGATGAAAATATGAATCCCAACCTTAGACTCGTCAGATTTCTCCTCTGTAAAAGAATTCTCTAGTTTAGCTTGCATCACCCCTCGGATGCACCCAGAAATGTGCTTGGGTTCAGCTTGCCCACCCGGTCCTGTCAGTTCTGACAACTCACACACATTGTTATTCAACGTAGAAGTCACCATTTTTCAGGCACTTTACTTTTAAAAACACAAATCTGCTTACTTAAAATCATATTGACAAATATTTCTTACTACCTGGCCTTCCCCTCCCTGCAAGGTAGCTAATTCTGCTATAAAATCTCTGTGAGAAAACAATTCTTTTAGTTTCGCCAAGGAAATAGCACAGGCATTTCCTCTGCTTTTACTCAAATTCTTCCTCTGAGATCACAGAATTCCACTGACTCAAAATCTGTCTCCATTTAAAGAAACTTTGTGGAGCCACATTCAAGATTTTACTAACGAAAGAATGCATTACCACCCAACATGCTCGGTACAAAACTTCAGTTTCAGGGCTGGCCAGACAGCTCAGTGGACTAAAGCACTTGTTTAGGCAGGTACAGAGACCAGAGTTTGATCCCCAGCGTGCCATGCCGGCCCTGCCTCCAGGACACGCTGAGATAGCAACTGAGACCGGGCATGTGGCAATCACTGTAATCCCAGTACTTGGGAGGCTGAAAACAGAAGGATCACTCTGAGTCCCATCTGTGTAGTGACAGGGCCAGCCTGAGAGTTGAGAGACTAAAGCCCCTGCTTAGGCAAAGCATAATGGCTGGGGTTTGATACCTGGTGTGCCGGGCCAGCCCCAGCTATGGGGCATGCTGAGATGGAGATTGAGATTGGGCATGGTGAGACATGCCTGTAATCTCAGTACTTGGGAGGCTGAAAGCAAGAGAATAGGTCCACTCTACAAAGTGAGACCCTGTAAACCCTGTAGACCTTGTCCTAAATACAGAAAAAAAAAGTTTTAAATCAAATGAATGTTCTATCTGTGTATTGAGACCGTGTAGACCCTGTACTAAAATACATTAAAAAACTTAATTTCAGCTGAGTTCTTCGGATCCCCTGAGCCATGATAAACGTGCTTTATGAAGTAGTGTATGGATAGCAAAGTAACTTAACTACTTGGTTGTACGTACATTTATGTTCATACTAATATGAAATACAGTGACAGAAGAGGGCATTTTTCTGAAGTGTTTAGAGATTTGAAGGAAAACAAGTCACACACTATTGAGAAATTTCTAATAAATGACTAAAAATTTATTTTGGACGGTGGCCATTCAGGTTTTCCCAGAGTTCTCACCTATGTCCTATATAAATGGTAAAGAAAGGTGAGCGCAACCAATGAGTGCTCTACACATATATCAGATAACAATATATACCTGGGAGGTAAAATTCCTTAATGCACACATCCCCACGTAGGATACATTCCATTCCATAAACAAATCTTCTCCCTTTAGTAATAGGTCCAGATAGCAGCAATTTAATAATTTAGTTACCTCAGAAGATGTGCTCATCGTGAATATTTCCTGGTATGGTGTCCCTGTCTTCCAAGAGACATCTCCATCAACATTTGTGTGGTCCTCGTGAAGCACCAGGCTGCACTGCTAATGGCAACTGTACAATCCTGTCACTGCGCTGTGCTTCCACAACCCTTTTGTGTAAATGGTAGTTGGGTGGGAAATGTGAGTCACCCTTGGAGATTATCATTCCAAGCTTTTTGAAATTTATTTTTAAAAAACGTCTACTTAATTTCTAATATATGCTTTTATTGTCTTATCAGTATTGTGTATGCACAGAAAGTATTCAGGTTGTCCTACTGGAATTAGAAAAAATATGCTAATTATGTTAACAAGAAAGTTGCTTCAAATTGTGTTTGAAAATATGTACTATCTTAATGATCAATTAGGGTTTTTACAGAGATAGTGGTCTATCATACTGCATCATTTTAAAAGAGTATTTTAAAAGAGTTGTTTCTGAGTCTATGCCCTTGTGTGAGTTATGAGCTTGCAACCAAAATTCACACATATATTATGCAAAGGTCTTTTTTTTTTTTTTTTTTTTTTTTTGAGACAAGGTCTCACTATGCAGTTCAGGCTGTCCTTAAGCTCACTTTGTAGCTCAGGCTGGTCTCGAACTCACAACAATCCTCCTGCCTCAGCCTCCCGAGTGCTGGGATTACAGGCGTGCGCCACCACGCCCGGCTATGCAAAGGTCTTGAGGTTGGTTGATGATAAAATGTTTTAGTCACTGAAAGAATAACTTTAATGTAAAAATTTATTTTGTGTCTACAATTAGGTGTGTCCATGTGCGCATGCCCAGGGATAGAAATTCTAGGTGGGCTGCAAGTCCCACGGAGTCTAGTTGTACACACCAAATTTAATGTTTAACTCTTATGTACACTTTTAAATCCAATTCCAAATCAGCTGATTGTATGAACTCAAAGCCCAAGAAAGGTCCCTGTTATCTAGGATGATGGTTGGGAATCTCTCCTACTCTAACCTTATTTCATGTACAATAATTTTGTAGACAACAGCTTACTAGCTGTGAGAGAAGTTTTTAATAGTTCAAAATTAGGGGCTGGGAAGATGGCTCAGTGGAATAAACACTTCCCTGGCAAGCACAAGGGCCTGAGTTCAATGCCCGGTTCAGCCAAAAAAATTAAAAAAAAAAAAAAATTAGATTTAAAAAAAAGTTCTAAATTGAACATTGTCTAAGAATTTTAAACTCAATAGCTCCCTGAGACTTATTTGATTGTGGGAAAATCACACAAACAGAAACATTTACAGCGCTGTACATAATGATGCTAGGTGAAAGTTAACATTGTTCATATATAATCAACTAGCATAGCATCATTATAGAAAACTGTCTTACTCCAGAGCACTGTAATGGAGCCTTGTCATAAAATGAATTACTCTGGATACTTTTATGGTCACCATTTGATTTCAATTTCATATTGACTCATGGCTGAATCAAATTGCATCATCTTAAGATTACTAAACTGTAACAAAATGTTCTGTTTATGTTTATCTTCCAGCTTTATTTATCAAGACTGTTTTGACTCACTTTTTCATTTTGTGTTTTCAAATAAATTTTAAAGACAACTTCAAAATTTTCACAAAACATCACGCTAAAATTTCTACTGGAATTTTATTTGTGTATTCACAGTGGGGCCATAATTTATGACTTGCTGCTGGGCAGCTCTGGGCCACCAGGGGTACCTATCTGACTGTCCCGCCAGCAGCATGAGACAGTCTCATTTAATGACATGATCTACCCAATATGACATTCATGCATGTACCTCTGGTGGTTCAAGCAAAAGGAAATCTGAACCCTTGTCTCACAATGCATACAATAAGTCAATTCCATATATATATATAATATATATATATAATGACAACATAACTTTCATTATATTGGTGTGGGCAATGATTTCTTAAATAATATGCAAAATTGGACCTAGGTAGCATTAAAAGTGATAGTTTATTTAAATATTAAGATAATTCCAAATAGCTCAGTGGATTAAAGTGCCCGCTAGGCAAGAGCTAAGGGCCCAGGTTTTGATCCCCATACCTTGCCAGCCCTGCACCTGGGGTGTGCTGAGATGGTAAATGAAACTGGGCATGGTGGCTTGGGCCTGTAATCCCAGCACTTGGGAGACTGAAAACAGGAGAATTACTATGAGTCCTATGTGTGTAGTGAGACCCTGAAGACGCTGTACCAAAATACATACATACATATACATGCATAAGTAAGTAAAAATTAAGATAATGGAAAGTCAATGCACGTACATATAAAAATCAAAAGCAGTGAAACCTAAACAGTGGTGATGAAAGAGTGGTAGCTATCTTTAGGTAGTAGTGATGATTAGAAAGCAATATCTTAATGAATGACCAGATAGAGACTATATAAACAGACAGAAAAATAGTATGAGGGGACAGATTAGACGTTTCCATAGAAGAACAAAGATCACAAAAGATCAAGAATATGAAATAGAACAGTAAGATTTTTAAAAATATTTTATAAATACTTCTTGTTTCATTTTATCTTTCAAACTTATGGTCTTAGATAATCATGACCAAAAAAAAAGAAGTACATGATATTCAGTCTATTATCAAGCCTCTTCCGGTTGAAGAAATCCCATACCACATTCCATGGCTTGAGAAAAACCCAAAGTATATAGATTTCATCCAGGTAAGATTTTTATTTTTCAAAAGTGTCATCTTCAGTGCATCAGCAAATACACTTTTTAAAAAGTAAGGATTTAACTGTGATAGTCTAGCTCAACACTCTCTGATTTCTTATTATCTGCAAGATAAAATTGGGGGCCGGGAGATGCCTCAGCAAAACAAGCGCTTCTCTGATTTTCACTTTCATCTACTGTTTCTCATCTGTTGTAACCCTTTGTATTTTATTTCTTTTTTTTTTCTTTTTTTTTTTTTTTGTCTTTTTGAGACAGGGTCTCACTATGCAGTTCAGGCTGGCCTCGAGCTCACTTTGTAGCTCAGGCTGGTCTCGAACTCGCAACAATCCTCCTGTCTCAGCCTCCCGAGTTCTGGGATTACAGGCATGCGCCACCATGCCCGGCCTGTATTTTATTTCTACTGAACCAAACCTGTACACTTTTCATGGTTTTCTAATTCCATTCATCTGAGAGTAATATTTACTTTTTTATTAATTTTATTGAGACAAATAGCAATGAGACAACAGAATAAGTGTTTGTCCCCTGATTAGTCGGACAGTTTCAATAATTGATACATTACATATTCTTGTCTTCATAGTGGTTATTCATGCAGACATGATATCCTGTCCAAACACTGTTAGTACAACTCTTTCTTCTCATTGAATTAAGAGACAGTAGCTGTACATCTATCCTAACCATTTTTTATATACAGATACAAAATAGTCCTTCATTTGTATCCCCTTTTTTGTTTAATTTTGTCAGAGATGGGTATTCCATTGCCAGTTAAATATTGTAGGTGTGTGAATTGACTTGCCCTCCTGTTCTGCTTTGTTTAAAGCTTTGATTTGTTTTGCTTATTTTACCACTACAAGCCTCTTCATTCTTATAGCAGGCTTTGGAGTCTAATTATTTACCAAGAAACCATCTTGGGTCCGTAACAGGACTGGAAGATCAAAGGTGCTTTTCCAATATATACTTTTGTTACAGTGTTAGGTACATTACAACTTTTTTACATTTCTGTCACCTGCTATGTTTTCCTAGGTCATTTATCTTTTGAATAATCAGCCCCTATCACTTTACATAAATATTCAATAATGAATATTCAAAAAATGTTTCTGAAAGAAACAAATAAATAGATCTAATTGTCTTAATGGCTTTCTTTTTCTGAATATTTGGTGCCAGAAAGCCACTCATTTTTTTTTTTTTTTTTTTTTGGCGGAACTGGGGATTGAACTCAGGCCCTTGCACTTGCCAGGGAAGCACCTATTCCACTGAGCCATCTTCCTGGCTCCACTTGTATTTTTCACCTGCTTAAAATATTTAAAATGAAGGGCCGGCCAAATAGTTCAGTGGATTAAAGTGCTTGCAAGCAGGAAGAGGGCCAGGGTCTTCCATCTTCTGGGAGGCTACTGTGCTGTTCCCACCCCCAGGGCATGCTGGGAGGGCAATTGAGACTGGGCGTGGTGGCGTGCACCTGTAATCCCAGCTCCTGGAAGGCTGTAAGCAGGAGGATCACTATGAGTCCGATCTAGTAGTGAGACCCTGAACACCCTGTAGATCCTTCCCAAAAAATACAAATAAAAAAATAAAATAAAATGTTTAAAATGAGTATTTTTATTGACTTCATTAGCTGTGAAAAGCATGAATATATGAAACATGCAAATACCATGAGCTACTTACATCTGTCCCCCTTGCTCTTCAGAAGGGGAGGCACTTCCTTCCCCCCACATTCTTATTCCTGGACTGTTTCTTTCCTTATGTTTTTATATATCCTGTATCTGAAGTTGAAACTACCTGTGAATATCCACTTTTCTCTCTTTGCTATTCATAATTACTATCTTCTTTTGAAAATTTATTAATAATAACATCTTCAATGTTACTGAATATTTACTTTATATATGTGAAACTTTTAAAACTTAAATTTTAGCATTCTACACAAGTGTTAAAATGGTGTTCATATGGTATGCTTTTGTGACTTTTTTCAGTCGAGAGCCAGAATTGTAACATTTGATTGTGGAAACGATATATTTCGAGAAGAAGATGAACCCACTGGGGTTTATATAATTATTTCAGGGATGGTAAAGGTAAAGCAAGATGTTTATAAGTGCATGTGTGATAATCTGCTTAAAAATCTTTATGAAATAGAGACTTAGCTTTCCCTGTGAAGAACCACATAATATCTTTTATACCACAGAGGGGACCATCCAGCCACATGTTGATTTCTATGGTCAGACACAATGGATAAAAATGCCCACCAACTTTTAAGCCATACTTTCTCATAGATAACAAGAGCCTGTGAAATGATCATCTATTTAAAGATGTTAGTTTGTAATATAAATTGTTTTCATCTTATGCTTACATGACTTTGAGATTTAACCATTTAAAGTAAACATAAATTGCTTGAGTGACATCAGAAACATCAGCATATTTAAGAATATTTTGTCTTTAAACCATTGCTAATTTAATAAATTTACTTTAAAAAGATAAATATTTAAAAATAATATGATGTTCATGCCAGAATTTTAACTGTTTAAATCAAAGTGGAAATACATGAATGATAATACAAATTAAATATCATACTTTTTTTTTCTTTCTTTTTTTTTGCTCCTGAACAGCTTCAAAGAACAAAGTCTGATTCGGAGGCCGACCACATTCTCTTGGAATCAGAAGAGAAATGTTACCCCATAT
Source organism: Ctenomys sociabilis (assembly GCA_004027165.1). Lineage (NCBI taxonomy): Eukaryota > Metazoa > Chordata > Mammalia > Rodentia > Ctenomyidae > Ctenomys > Ctenomys sociabilis. The sequence continues at coordinate 17,213 of PVKA01020688.1, forward strand.
TCAACACAGACTATGTGCTGGGAGGTGAATCCATAGGAGAATTAAACTGCTTAACAGATGAACCAATGAGATACTCAGCCACCTGCAAAACCGTAGTCGAGGTCAGAACACATACCTTATGTCTTACTGTGTGTCTCATTCAGTGTTTAGTATCACATTCAAAGCTTTTGCAGTGTTTAGGTATGTCTACTGTACAGTGACATTGAATTTTTTTTTTAACTAGGAAGGGTAAATTTTATGGCAAAATTTTGCTCATGTACTATAACGCTCTGGGAGAAATGGTTCCGAAAGTGAATCTACCATAACAAAATATTTGAATCAGAAAAATCGGCCTAAGTTGATAGAAGGTATTTTATAAAGGATTGAATGGCTTACATTAGCTAACAATAGTGTAACCTGAAAAGGAGAAAAGCCAGAGCTAGAAGGTGGTAAAAGTAAACTTGAATATCATGTGAATAGAGTTTCCTAGGTATATTAGAGGGGAAAGGCTTCAACAACCCAGGAGGTCTCACTGGCTTAATTTGAAAGGAAAAAATGTGACTGTCATTCATGAAGTGACAAAAAAAAAGCAAACCCAAAGCTCTTCAAACCTCTAGAATGAACCTATTTACAGAAAACACATGGTGAGAAGCAAGTTCAATTACTCTAGGAAGAAATAATTAGTTAAATATAAAATGCAGACGGTTCTGAAGAATAAATTGATTTCTTCAAGAAGTGAAAGGCATAAAAAGTGTGGAGAGAGGGGGAGAAATTATTAAAATTGGATGTAAGAGGGCTGGTGAGATCGCTCGGCAAACTAAGCACCTGCCTAGGCAAGTTCAGGCACCAGGGTTCGATCCCCATCAACACAGAGGCTGTGCCAGCCCTGCCCCCGGGCACCCTGAGCTGGCCAGTTATGGTGGCAAACTCCTGCAATCCCAGTGCTGGGGGAGCTGAAAATAAGAGGATCATTACAAGTCCAGGCTGTGTAGTAAGACCCTGTACCAAATATATATATATATATATTTTTAAATGGATTTAAGATATATAACAAACAAATACTATTAGTGTAATCTGAACAATTAATTATATGGAGACTTATTTCAGACAATGGGGGAAGCGTAATGTTAACAGAATATTAGATAATATTGTAGATTTTGTTAGGAATGATAAATACATATGTTTATATCTTTAAAAATCTCTGTCATTAAGTAATACATATTAAAATATTTCACAAGTAAAATTATGTGATACTTAGACCTTGAATAAAAATGCTAACCATGAGGAAGTTCCTGGGAGCAGCATATTAACTCATCTACCATAAACAACCATAAAGGGCCAGAGAGATGGCTCAGTAGAATAAGTGCTTCCCTGGCAAGCGCAAGGATCTGAGTTCAATCCCTGGTTCCGCAAAAAAAAAAAAAAAAACATAAAATTTGACAAAGTGTAGGAGACAAATGTGTTTATCCTTTGACTTTATGCCTGAAAATTCTAAAGTAAAAAGGAAAATAAAAGAAAAGGAGAGAAAAGGAAAGGAAAGAAAAAAAAAGAAAAGGAAAAGAAAAGAAAAGAAAAGAAAAGAAAAGAAATCTCACAAAATAAATCCTCTGTATACTTGAGCAGGTTGGCACTGCCTCCCACGCTGATGCAGGAAGAATTCATCCAGAAGATGGTTATTTTGCTAAGATGAAAATGAATTGATCTTAAGTCAAAAAAACTAAAATGGGTGAAATCTTCCCCACAATGAGTAGGAGAAAGAGCTGCACAAAGACAGACTGAAGAGTGTGTTTGTTGACAGATGTAATGCATAGGAACGAAATGACACAGAGCTAGATTCACCAGGTGCCCCTCCCTACCGTTCCAGATATTTCTCAGAGAACTAATATCTAAAATATATAAAATACACAATTAGACCCCCTCAAAATTAGAGATCTGATAAAAACATGTACAGCCAAAAGAAACACTTATTCCAAGAAGTGCAAATGGCCAGTAAATAAATGAAAAAGTGTTCAAGATTGCCAGCCATTAGAAAAATGCAAATTAAAACAACACTGAGATTTCATCTTACTCTGGAACAAACAGCTACCATCAAAAAATCAAATTATAGTTGGCCATGGTGTTGCACACAGCTGCAATCCCAGCACTCGGGAGGCTGAGGCAGGAGATTGGTTGCAAGTGTGACACTAGCCTGAGCTACAAAGTGAGCTCAAGGCCAGCCTGAAGTGCATATTGAGACCCTATATCAAAAACACAGCAACAACAAGAATGCCATCAAACCAAAGTCAAAGTCTTTCTAAGGGTCAGGTGTGGTGGTACATGCATGTAACCCTTGCATTTGGGAGACTGAGGCAGCAAAATGGCTGTAAAATCAAGTCCGTATAAACTACATAGTGAATTCAAGGTTATCTTGAAGTACAAAATAAGACCTTGTTGTACCAGTTTTATACCTAAAACTATGACACTATTGAGAAAAACCTTGGGAAATGCTTCAGAATATCAAAATGGGAAAACAATATTTGGATAAGACCTAAAAAATATAGCAAAAGTGAAAAATAGACAAATGGGATTATATTTATAGAGCAAAGAAAATAATCCACAAAGAGACAATGTAGAGCATAGGAGAAAATACTTGTAACTATATATCTGAAAAGGAATTAATATTCAAAATATATAACACAATGCTGAGACTCCATCTCACCCCAGAAAGAATGGCCTTCATCATGAAATCAAACAATAACAAGTGCTGGAGAGGCTGTAGGTGAACTCTTCTCCACTGTTGGTGGTAGTGCAGACTGATGCAACCACTTAGGAAATTAGTGTGCAGATTCCTCAAAAGGCTAGGATGTGAGACCCCATTCAAGCCAGCTGTTTGCCTCCTGGGTATTTTTCCAAAAGAACTGAAAATGGGGCTGGGGAGATAACTCAGCAGTTTAAGCACCTGACTAGCAAGCACAAGGTCCTAAGTTTGATCCCTGGTACCACAAAAATAAAGTGAAAGAATGCAAAAGTATCACTCAGCTATACAAAAGACAAATTCAAGGCTTTTATAAGGAAATAGACACAACTAGAGTCTGTATTGGTAAATGAAATAAATCTTTTAGGTTCTCACACTGAGACAATACAATGTTTGCACATGTGGATCTGATTTATTTCACTTCAGAGTACATTCTCTAGTTGCATCCATTTACCAACAAAAGACTCAAATTTATCATGTTTTGTAGCTGAATAATGCTCCATTTTGTAAACATACCACATCTTCTTTATCCATTCCTCAGTTGGTGGGCATCTGGGTTGTGTCCAGGATTTATCTAGACAACTTGGGCTGCTATAAATATGGGCGTACATATATATTACTGTGTTATGAAGCAATATATCTGAAGGGTGCAATAGATGCTGGGAAAAGAGAATGAACTTACTCAAAAGGAAAGAGTTACTGGGTTGAGGATAAGGGCAGGAGAGGGAGGAGGGCAAGAGATAGTTCTATATATGCAAGCACAGGATAGTTTGGACAACTGTACTGTGCACTTCCGCTGGCCTACAGAAAGAAGCAGTTAAGGCTTTAATTTGTTTCATCTCCTATTTTCAATTGTTTGTACTTTTTCTTTTCTTAATTTCTTGCATATTTTGTTTCTTCTTTCTTCTTCCAATTTTACAGGTGTACACTACGTAATGTGCATAACTGGTTGAAAGACAACGCTGTGTATTACAACAAATACTGTGAAATTTGTATCCCTTTAAGTGAAATTCTGTATCACTTGTAATTTTTTTCTGTTTTAATTCTAATTTATACTCTTTAAAATAAATTTTTAAAAGTAAGTGAAACAAATCAAACTTGTTTGTGCAAACATTGTATCGTTTCACTAGTGTGTAATAAAGTCTGAAAGGCACAAAAAATACTGTGAAAGGGAAAGAATCTGTTTAATGGGAAGGAAAAACTGGGATGAGGAAAAGGACAAATAAACAAGAGAAAAAGATGTATTTAAGTATATATGCAGGATGGTTTGGACAACTGTTCTGGTGATTTCTGCCGGTCTGTTGAAAGGAGAAATTAATGCTTAAATTTTTTTTCCTCTTTTTAATTTCTTGTGACTTTTTTCCCCTCCAACTCTTCACGTTGATATATGACAATGTAAACAGCTGCCCTAAAGTTAACATTATGCAATATAACAACTATTGTTGATTTTCTATTACTTTGTTTAATGAAGTTTTGTACCATTTTAATGTGCTTTTACCATTTTGCATTTTTTAAGATTAAAAATATACAAGCAGCTCCATTCTCAGAATGAAATAATCTGAGTTTTAAATGAATAGCAGACCTCAATAAACCCTTTCTCCAAAGAAGACGTACAAATGGCTGGCGTTATGTATGTGAACAATGCCCAACATTGTTAAGCACCATGGAAATTAAAATCAAAACTACAATAGAGTTTCACCTAACTGTGTTAGAATGGCTGTTATCAAGAATGTGAAAGATACCTCATGCTGGTGAAGATGTTAGAAAAAGGAACTCTGGCACAATGTTTCTAGCAATATGAGCCCATAGAGCCATAGCAATAGAGCCACATAGACGATAGTATGGAAGCTCTGCAATTTAAAAGTAGAATCAGCATATAATCCAGCCATCCCACCACTGATTAATGTGCAAAAGAAATAAAATCAGTATGTTGATAAAAATCTACACCCTCATGCTTATTGCGGCACTATTTACAGGCTAAGCTATAAACACAACGTAAGTGTACATCAACTGATGTATGATTGAAGAAAAATTACTGTATAATGGAATATCATTCAACATTGAAATAGAATAAAATTCGTTTTCAAAAAAAACATGAGTTTAGGGGCTGGGGAGACGGCTCAGTGGAATAAGCACTTCGTTGGCAAGTGCAAGGCCTAAGTTCAATCCCAGGTTCCACCAAAAAAAAAAAAAAAAAGTCTGAAAGGCATGCTACTAAATGAAATAAATCAGACACAAAAAGAAAAATACTGTATAATCTCACCTGTGTAGAATCTCAGAATATACATTTCATAAAAATTAAATAGAAAGGTGATACTCAGAAATTGACTGCAATGAAAGGATGAGAACAAGGGACATTTTGGTCATAGAGTCAATGTTTTAGTTAAAGTGCAGATATAAGTTTTAGCGATCTATTTAGAGACAAGGTTTAGTAATCAGTAGCACTCCATTATAACCACAGTTAATAAAAGAGTATTTAAAATTACTAAAACAATAGAATTCTTAATATATGTATAGATGAAAACATCACCTTGTACTCCATGCTATACACAATTATTGAATACAAATTTATGTATTCAATGTATAAAGTATGGATATGTTGTTTGACAGTTTCATAATAGTACATATAAATAACATTCATATGTATAATTTTTAAAAGAGCACTAAACGATTTCTCATTGGATCATGTGGCCTTTACATGACTTAGTATATAATAAGATTATAAATAAGCTAATTTAATGTGCCGATCCCCATCAACACAGAGGCTGTGCCAGGTATTTTATAGATTTCTACGCCATAGGGTGAATTTTTTAATTCTTAGCTTTGATGTTATTAAAATGAGGAAGACCTTTTTTCCTAAAGCACAGATAATAGAATGAAATGTTAAGAACATATATTCTTTTTTCCAGACTTACTTTATTCCCAAAAGTCTTTTCTATGAAGCCTTTGAAAAATTCTATCCTATCATTGAAAATAAAATGTGGCTAAAAATTGGACGTGGTGTTGCTGCTAGGAAAATCAGGGAACATTTATCTTTTGAGGTAAGACATGTTTTTTATAAACATTCTTCTCACTAAATAAAACTGGACGACCATACTCTCAGAAACAGACTGCATCTAGAGATTAAAGATGGCAGAGTACAAGTTAGCAGCAAATCACTTCCTTTATAGGGCCTGGAATGAGATTCTGGAAAACAATTATTTAATGAGAATAGAGAAGAGCTCTAGGAATCAAGAAAACCCCAACAGAAAAGCTAAAAATTATGGAGAAGTAGGAGGAAACCATGAGAAAAAAAAATGAAGCATTCTAGGGTACTAACTCTAGCTGCTGGGTTAGAGAGGAGAAATTGACTCTGCAAAAACAATGTAAGCCCCCCAAAAAGATAAAGAGGATCAGAAGCCCCAATGATATACAATAGCCCAGCAGCGCTAGCCCCATGAAAAGACAGTTACGTAAGTTGAAAATGCAGTGTTGGATTTTACTCTGAAAGTGATTCCCTCAGGTAGCAGGTTACTTTTGCAAAATAAATGCATCACATTTGATGTACACATATTTATTACTAGAATAGTAAGGAGCTATTTTGAGAGATGCTCATTATTTATTGGTGAGCTATTCCTGAAATCAGAAGTCAAAGAACAGCCACACTTTAGTGTCTCCAGGGTCAACCAACAGCACTGACTGGGTGGTAAATTGACATACATTTTATTTTTTTAATTTAATTTAATTTAATTTGGAAAAGTAAAAACAAAAGCAAGAGCAAAAGTCAGAAATGTGGTAACATACGATAATACATATGTTACAGATTTTCAGAACAACAGTAGCTGATTAATAATGGTCTGTTGCTCTGTATCTGTTAATTAACAGACATAGTTATGTAAGATTGGACTTATGATTCCATATTACTGCTTATTTTCAAGAAACCTTAAATTTTTGTTCTGGAGGGGTCCCACCGACACAGGGAAACCAGAAACTCTTGCACACACTCTCCAGGCCAGGCTGGGCTGGATCCGGGCTGGGCTGGGCTGGATGCGGGTGCCTCAGGTTTGGTCTGGAGGTGTCCCTCCAACTCAGGGAATCCTGAAGCTCTCCCACACACTAGCCAGGCCAGACTGGGCTGGGCTGGTTTAGGTGGGGACTGGGATGGATCAGGTCCGGGCTGGGTTGGACGCAGGTGCCTGAGATAAAGTTCAATACATTAATACCTGATGGAAAATACCTGTTCTACATTATGCCTAAAATGTCTGATATTTAGACGGATAGAGTAAACCAAATTGCATACCTTTCAGGGTAATAATCAGCTTCTCTTCTGGAGGGTTAACAACCTAAGTTTGCAGATCAAAAATTGGAGAAAAGGAAAGGTTGCAATGTCAGCCAACATTATGGCCCTAGCTTTTCAAGATCAGTGAAGACTCAGGACATAGGAGAACCTGAACTGAAACATCATGGAACTCAGTTGTGCCCCAGATTTTCTGATCAAGGAGATTATGGAGCCACAGAGGAATGTGATCGATTATGTATAGTGTGCCTAGGGAGAGTCACATGGAGAGAAAACTTTCAGGCTTTCACAGAGAACAAATTGGTCAAACAATGGCTGTGACTCATCCACATGGCTGACAGTGACAAAGGATCTACAAAGTGTGGTACAGGATTACAGGATAAATCCTGAGGGTACTTGACTGACCTTATCAGATACATTTCTTGTTATATAGGTCTTGCTTTATCTTAGTCTTAACCATGCAGGAGAAGAGTATAAAAACGAGGTATATAAAGTAAAGCCATATTAATATGTTGAGCTGTAAAAGGCTCTAGTCAACAACTTCTGTGGATAACCCACTACTATTGTGGACTGCTGGACTGTGTTGGATTGTTTTGCTGAATTCAAGCACCAATAATAATTGAATGTCAATAGAATACCCATCTTTGACAAGACTAAACAAAAAAAGGGATAGAAAGGAAGGACCATTTTGTATTTGTGTATACAGAATAGTTAGGATAAATATGCAGCTACTTTCACTTAACTCTATGAGAAGAAAGATTGATAGTAATAGTGTTTGGACAAGATATCCTTTCTGCTTCTTGTACTATGGATTATCATTCAGAAGATAATAATGTAAAATGTATTTAATTATTGAAACTGTCCTATTTACCAGCTTTGAAACTTTCTCATTGATATTTGTCTCTCGATAAAATAAAATTTTTAAAAAATGCATTGCATTACTTAAAACACTTAAAAAAAGAAATCTTAAATTTTTGTTTTTCTTTTTTCTTCTTTTTAACCTTTTTACAATTTTATTTTAAAGACAATATAGTAATAATATCATATTAGAAATGGTGCATGTTTAGAAGACCAAGATGACATGTATTTAAGCATGGTTTTTGTGTTAGACAATGCTGTCCTTGATGTAGTTGCTTAGATTACAGATATCAGCATACAAAATTAGTGAAGAGGAAAATTCTACACATTAACTGTTACTTTCAAAAACCTGATGGAAATTTTTAGTACAATCACCTCAGCCAACCTATATATCCTGTATATAAAATTGCATGTTTTTCCCTTGCCTTTTTTCCTATCTGGTTTCTTTTCAAAGCATATAAATCTTTCACCTTTTTCTCTGTTTTACTATTTCTGATTTCTTCTCTGCTGTTAATGGTGATAAAACTTCTGGGTTTTGCTAATTTATCTTTGTGTCTTTGACACTGCGGTGATGAGATTTCTCCTCTCTGATTTGTGCTGGGATCAACCCCAAAAGAAAGCTGAACCCTAAGGCCCTCAAAACTAGAAAACGTATCTATCACAACAGGTATGCAAATCTCACTATAGAAACACATGAAATATAAAGGTTCATTTTTGGATATAGAGTACCTGAAGAGCTCTTGCCTGGAAAACTGACAGAAATCAAGTTTCTGTGACAGAAGGCAGCTCTGTGAGTTCTCATCCTAAGTTTAAAATCATCCAGAGGAGCTATTGGGAGGATGGAGGAATGGTTATCAGCAGAGAAAGAGCCTCTCAGATTTTGTACCAGATGCTAGAATATTAGAACTAGAGGAAATTAAAAAGGAAAGTGGTTCCCAGGAACCCAGCAAGGATGTGAAGCAAGAATTGTATTGGCCAGCTAGCTCAGCAGACTAACGTGCCTGTATAGGCAGAGCACAGCGATCAGGGCTTGATCCCCAGCATGCAATGCCAACCCCAACCCAGGGGCATGCTAAGATGGCCACTGAGACTGGGCATGGTAATGCACACCTATAATCCCAGACCTGGGGAGGCTAAAAACAGGACGATCACTACAAGTTAGATCTGCTGTGAGATCCTGTAGACCCTGTACTAAATACAGAAAAAGAAAGAAAGAATTAAAACCCACAGGAGAATGAAGAGAGAGACTTCAAACAGTGGAAGAAGGTGAAAAGCAACGCTTTCTCCCAGAACCCTGACTCCCTGCCTGGGAAGGGAGGCTCATACCTGCAGATGCACAGTGAGCACTGGCAACTCCAGAGACTGCCACGACAAACGCAGCAGTGGAAGAGAATGCTGGATGCGGTGAGCTATAGTAGATGACAAGGTACTTTGGTTCAGATCCCTAAGGAGAGGATGATTGACTGGTAAAGATCTTGGAGAGGTGCCAGCTGAACTCAGAACTCAAAGCAGCTCCAGGCTGGTTCTGTTTGGTAACTCTCAGTGTCAGATGAAGCAGAACTGAGTTCAAATTAGGAGCAGGTCCAAGAGCTAGAGCAACAAGAGATTGAACAAAGTTGATGAAAAAAGCAAGAAATTGCACAATTGACTTAAAAAATATTCACAGAAGTAATAACTTCCCAAGCGTGGGAAAAAATCAGCATACAAATAAGGTATATAGACCTCCAATTAACCATGATCAAAAAAATCTACACAAACACATATAAAGATTCCAGAAATTCAGTGCAAAGCAGATTATTAAAAACTATTATGGAAAAGAAAGAAATAACCTCTAAAAGAAAGCCTATCATAATCACAGAAGACTGCAGCATGAACCTTAAAATTAAGGAAGCTTAACTGTGAAGTATTCACAGTTAGAAGTATTCAAACCTCTAAAAAGAAACAACCTCCAGCCTAGATTGATATACCTACAAAACTATCTTTCACAACTAATAGAAAAATAAGATACTTCTGTGATAGAGAACATCTGAATAAATTCAAGACCACCAAACCAGCACTCCAAAATATTCTGAAGGACATTGTAGAAAGAGATAACAAGAATTAAAAACTCTATGAACCCCAACAGAATGGATCAACCAGGCAAGACAACTAATTTAACAGACTGGAAAGGCAAAGGGAACCAACAAGAGGAAAATAACATGGCAAGAATAACTCAGTACGTATTGGTTTTAACCATTAATGTACATGGTCTCAATTTACCAATCAAAAGAAATGGACTGGTGGAATTAATCAAGAAGCAAGATTCAACAATATTCTGCATACAAGAAATTTAATTCAAACAGAAAGTCATAAAGTAGAAGTCAAAAGAAAGAATCTTCCCACCGTCACTTTCAAATCTCTCTTGATACAGCTTGCAGGGCACATTTCATCCTTCCAACCTGCAACCAGCAAAGGAAAAAAGCCTACATATTTTCTTGCCATATACATTCCTGGAGACATGCAAAACAAGTTAATTTTGACCATGAGAGAAATCGTGCATGTCCAGGCCAGTCAATGTGGCAGCCAGATTGGTGCCAAGTTTTAGAACATGATCAGAGATGAGCATGGCATCGTCCCCACTGGCATCTGCTACAAGGACAGCTGCATCTGACCTGCAGCTGGATTTCATTTCCATGTGCTATAATGAAGCCACAGGTGGAAAATACATTCCTCACACTATTTTGGTGGATCTAGAACCTCGGACCATGGATCTCTGTATGACCTGGTCCTTTTGGCCAGATCTTCAGACCAGACAATTTTGCTTTTGGTCAGTCAGAAGCAACAAACAAGTGGGTGAAGGGCCATGACACAGAGGGGCCTGAGCTGACAGACTCTGTCCTGGATGTGGTCCCCAAGGAGGCCAAGAGCTGTGACTGCCAGCAGGGCTTCCGGCTGACCCACTCTCTGGGTGAGGACACAGGCTCTGCGTGGGCACACTACTCATCAGCAAGATCCAAGAGGGGTACCCCGACAGCATCATGAATACCTCCAGTGTGGTGCCCTTGCCCAAAGTATCCAACACCATGGTTGAGACTACAATGCCACCCTGTCTGTCCATCAGCTAGTGGAGAACACAGATGAGACTTACTGCATCAACAATGAGGCCCTGTATGACATCTGCTTCTGCACCCTCACACCAACCTATGGGGACCTCAACCACTTGGTCTCAGCCACCATGAGCAGCATCACTACCTGCCTGCTTTCCTGGCCAGCTCAATGCCGACCTGTGCAAGCTGGCCATCAACATAGTGCCCTTCCAACGCCTGCACTTCTTCATGTCTGGCTTCACTCCTCTACAAGCCGTGGCAGATAGCAGTACCGCACCCTGACTATGCCCAAGCTCAACCAGCAGATCTTTGATGCCAAGAACATGATGGCTGCCTGTGACCCATGCCACGGCCACTACCTCATGGTGGCTGCTGTCTTTCGAGGCCACATGTCCATGAGGTAGATGAGAAGCTCAATGTGCAGAACAAGAACAGCAGCTACTTCATGGAGTGGATCCCCAACAATGCGAAGTCAGCTATGTGGGACATCCCACCACGTGGCCTCAAGATTGCTGTCACCTTCATTGGCAACAGCACAGCCATCCAAGAGCTGTTCAAGCACATCTTGGAGCAGTCTATGGCCATATTGCAGTGCCAGACCTTCCTGCACTGGTACACAGGTGAGGGAATGGACAAGATGGAAGTCACCAAGGCTGAAAGCAACATGAATGGGCTAGTATCCAAGTATCAGCAGTACCAGGACTCCACTGCGAAAGAGGAAGAGGATTTTGGGGAGGAGGCTTAAGCCAGAGGCCCTATCACCTCAGGCTCCGCACTTCCTCAGCCCCCTTCAGCTACCCCTTTCACAATTTGTTTGCTGTGTCTAGTTTCTTTCAGGGGTGTAGAACAGTGTCTGTTACAGTAGGCACCCAATAAATACTTGTTCATTGGAAAAAATAAAAAAGTCAAAAGATGGAAAACACTACTCCATGTGAGAGGAATCCCCCAAAAAACAAGAATAGCTTGTCTATGTGCAGACAAAGTAGATTTCAAGACAAGACTGATTAAGAAAGAGAAAGGTCCCTACATGCTTGTAACAGGAAAAATCCAAGAAAAATAAATAGCATTTATATATATATATATATATATATATATATATATATATATATAAAATATAATATATATATACACGCCAATACCAGTACACCCAGCATATATGATATCAGGGATCAAACTCAGGACCTTGCACTTTCCAGGCAGGCACTTATGCTACAAATCTATCTCCCTGGCCTATAAAGCAAATATTAGCACACATCAAATATCAAATACCGGGGCCAGGGAGATGGCTCAGTGGAATAAGCGCTTCCCTGAAAACACTGTAACAAATAGATGGATCAACTGAAAGAAAATTCAATGATTAAATACCAAAATTGTTAAATAGATTTAATACAATCATAATCAAAATACCAATAGTGTATCTCAGAGAATTAGAGAAAGCAGTCCTAAAATTTATTTGGAACTAGGAGAGACCTAGAATAGCAAAAGCAATTCTGGACAACAAAGGCAAAGTGGGGGGCATGACAATTCCTTATTTGAAATTATACTATGAAGATAATTGATTAAAAACCAGCATGGTATAGCTCAGTAGAATAACCTCTTCCTTGGCAAGCACAAGGGCCTCAGTTCAATCCCTGGTTCTGAAAAAAATAAATAATAATAATAATAACAATAATAATAATTAATTAATTTTTTTAAAAGGCAGCATGGTACTGGAAAAGAAAACAGACCCATCTATCAATGGAACAAATTAGAAGATCCAGAAACAAACCCAAGTATACTCAGCCACCTTATTGTTCACAAGGAGGCCAAGCACCTTTACTGGAAGAAAGCCTCTGTAATAAATGGTGCTATAAAATTGGCTTTCCACATGTCAAAGATTAAAAATAGGTTTATATCTTCCACCATGCACTAAACTGAAATCAATACTGAACAAAGATCTAAATATTAAGGGGCCTGGGAGAAAAAAGAGAATTACTAAATCTTCTGCAGGATAGAACAGGTAAAACTCTTAAAGACATTCTTGCAGGCAAAGATTTTATGAACAAAACCCCAACTACACAGGGAATGCACAAAGAATAATTAACTGCAATTTCATGACATTAAAAAACTGTTTCACAGCAAGAAAAACCACCAGTAGAGTGAAGAGACAAAGCACAGATTTAGAAGCAAATTTTGCCACTGTACCTCACACAACAGAATATCTGGAATACAAGAACTCAAAATATCAACCCCCCACAATTCAAAGACCCATCCAAAAATGGAAATCTGAAATGAATACACACTTCTTTGAGAAAGTAGAAATGTAAAATAAATATACGAAAAAATGTTCAAGTCACTGGTCACTTGAGAATTGCAAATTAATACAATCCTGAGATTCCATCTCTGGAAAGAATGGCTATTATCAAAAAATCAACCAATACCAAATGTTGCTGGAAATGGTGTTTTGCTTCTGAGGCATGATTCAAAACTTATCAATGGGAGATGGGTATTCCATTGCCATTTAAATATTGTAGGCGTGTGAATTCAGCAAAATAATCCAGTATAGTCCAGTAGTCCATAATAGTAGTGGGTTATCTGTGGGACTGGTAATGTCAGAAGTTGTTGACTTGAGCCTTTTACAGTTCAGCATGTTAATATGGCTTTACTTTTTATACCTCATTTTTATACTTTTCTGCTGGATGGTCAAGATCAAGATAAAGCAAGACCTATATAACAAGAAATGTCACTTTTGTATCTGCCAAAGTCACTCAAATCCCCTCAGGATTTACTCTGAAACCCTATACTGCACTTTGTAAATCCTTTGGCAGTGTTACTCAGCTATAAAGAATGATAAACGTGAAACCTTCATATATAAGTCGATGCCACTTGAAGATATACTCATAAGTGAAATAAACCAGACCCACATGCAAATATCATATAGTCTCCCTAGTGTAAGAACTCAAAAAAAGAAATAAAAATAGAAAGGTATAACACAATGAAAAGGAAAGTGAGAGCTTAAGGATTAAATGAAGAGAGGGCAAAGAGAAAAGTTAGAAAACATGACAGGGCAAAACCATATGTGCACAACATGGTTAAGGCAATGATCCTGAAAATTTTCACTAGGTTTTTGAAACTAGCTGTTAATTGGTAGGATTCTCATCCTGATGACCTGTATATGCTGATACCTGTGAACTTAACAATTGCACTGAAGACAGCAATGTGCAGTACTGGACCACTCTTGGAATGCCTGTCATACTGGTCTTCTAAATAGATACTACTTCTAATGTCATATCAATTACTGCTATACTGTCTCTCAAGTAAATGTTTGTTTTTTAAAAAAAAGGATAATAAATGAAAACAAGAGACAAGAAAAAGTCACAAGGCTGTATATGGTTAGATTTCTAAATTTCTGTGTAAAAACATGTAATTGTTTATTCCTATTTTTAATATTTTATATTTTTATTTATTTTCTTTTTCTTCACATTCTGTAGTCATTTAAAGTTTAACATATCAATACTTGATGGAAAATACCTGTTCCGTGTTATGTCTAAAATGTTTGATATTCAGACAGTGAGGTTAACCTCACCTGTCTGTCATAGGGTAGTAATATCATTAAGCTTCTATTCTGGAGAATTAACAACTTAAATTTGCAGACCAATAATTAGTAAAAAGAAGGGCTGCAAGGACAGCCAACATTTTGGCCCTCGCCTTTCAAGGTCAGTGAGGACTCAGGACATAGGAGAACCTGTACTTTAACATCCTGTAACTGAGTTGTGTCCCAAATTTTCTTATCAAGGAGATTATGGGGCCACAGAGGAAAGTGATCAATGATGTAGAGTGTGCCTAAGGAAAGTTCCTGGGAGAGAAAACATTCTCTTGGCTCACAGAGAGCAAATTGGTCAAGCAATGGCTGTGACTCATCTGCAAGGCTGACACTGGCAAAGACTTTCTGAATAAAACCCCTACGAGCAACAATAGTGAGAATCAACAAATGACAGTACATCAAATTAAAAAGTTTCTTCACAGAAAGGGAAAAGAACAGAGGCAGTCTTCAGTGTGTGAAGAAAATCTTTTACTAGTGATCCTTCTAATAGAGAATTAAAACCTAGGCTATGTAAATAACTCAAAAAAACACACAAAAAAAACTGAAATAACTTAATCAAGAAATGAACAAATGAATACCTCAAAAGGAGTGCAAAGTATATATAAAAAAGTGTTCAACATTTTTAATCATTATGAAAATGATAATCAAAATTATTTATTCCATTTTATTTCAGACAAAATGGCTATTATCAAGAATACCAAAAAAATGTGCTTATGATGCAGGGGTCATGTAGAGGTAAACTTCTACACTGTTCTGGGTAATTAAATTAGTTCAGTTACTATGGAAATTAATATGAAGCTTTCCCAAACTAAAACTAAAATTAGATATACCATTTGATCCACCTATATGACTCCTTACTATAAATCCAGAACACTTAAAGTCAGTTACAGGAATGTTTGCAAACTCGCATTTATTGTGGTGCAATCATAATAACCAAGAAATATAACCAGCCTAGATGCCTACCAATGTATGAATAGATGAAGGAAGTGTAATGTATAAACATAATGGAACATTATTCAGCCTTAACTGTGCATGAAATTTTATTTGCAGAAAAATAGATAGATCTAGAGGTCATCATATTCAGCAAAAACGTCACTCAGAAACACAAATATTGCATGTTCTCCCTAATAAGTGGGATCTAGAAAAGAGGGGAAAAAGCAGGACAGCAATTATTGTTAGATAAGTTTAAGGAAATAAGGAGGAGGGAAGGTATAACAGTAAATAATGAGGGAATGGATGTGATCCAAATGAGTTAAATGTATTGAAATTCAAACAAAAAAAAAATTGTGAAGCTAGGAGGACAAAGCAAGGGTGGATATATGTCAAAAATGGTTAAGTTGGCACTATCGGCCTGATCCACCCCAGATGGGCCTGCCCTGCACCTCCCTGGAGCCCCTGCCCCCAAGATTGCTGAACGAGTGAGAATTGTTGTGACTTTTCTGGCCCCTGATCCACCTGAGTCTGGTTTGGTGAGTGTGGGAGAACCTTTGGCTTCTCCCGGAGCTCGCCACTCCATCTGGAGCCCCTGCCCCCAGCACCTCAGAGCAAGCTATTGCCTGAGGCACCCCAGAATGGCCTGCCCTGCAACTCCCCAGAGCCACCAAGCCTGTGGAATGAGTGAGAATTTTATTGACTCTTCCAGAACCTGAGGCCCAATGAGTGTGTGGGAGAACTTCCAGCTTCTCCGCCCTCTGCAGCCCCCGCCCCCAAGACCTCCAAGCTAGCAATCTGCCCCATCTACCCCAGCCTGGCCTGACCTGCAAATCCCTAGAGCCCCTGTCCTCAAGCTCGCTGGGCTATTGAGAACTTTTCTCACTCTTCTGGCCCCTGATCCAGCCCAGCATGGCCCAGTGAGTGTGTGGGAGAGCTTCAGCGCCCCCTGGTGTTCCCTGGGCCAGGGGCACAACAGAGGGGAACCACAGGCTCACAGTTGTGCCAGAAGGGATGCAGCAAAAAGGAGCTGAACACAATAGCTAGATCCACACCAGGCATAACTGGATAATCTCAAACTTATTAGATTGGCACCCGAATCTCATTACGCCCTAAGATTATAACTGCACCAAAGCACTACACAAAGGTCAGAGATCAGTGCTATACAAAATGACAAAGACAATGAGCAAAATGCAGTCTCAGGCCCCCAGCCCACCAATGATAAGTGCAGAGGACACAAACTCTGCTGAAATGAATGAATTAACAGAGTCAGAAGCCAAGAAACAATAGCAGAAAGGTATAGAGGAACTCAGA
Organism: Ctenomys sociabilis; assembly: GCA_004027165.1. Lineage (NCBI taxonomy): Eukaryota > Metazoa > Chordata > Mammalia > Rodentia > Ctenomyidae > Ctenomys > Ctenomys sociabilis. The sequence continues at coordinate 33,973 of PVKA01020688.1, forward strand.
CCAGAATTAATGCCTGAAATAGAAAAAGAAAATTTTGAATACATAGCACCTAAAGTAATAAATCAAATCTAGAAACATATGAGGGAATGCAATGCCCACCCAGAACAAGTGCAGAGAACACTATTCCAGCTGAAACATATGAATTAACAGCGACACAAGTGAAGAAACAACAGCAGAAAGGTAAAGAGGAACACAAAGCAGAAATAATTTCTGACATAAAGAAAGAAATCTTTGAAATCATAGCATCTGAAATAGAGAATCAATTCTGGAAATATATGGAGGAAATCCAATTTGGAAAAAACTGCAGTAAAATAATTAATACCTACCTACAAAGAAGACATGGATAAAAAAAAAAATAGAGGAGATTAGAAATTTAAAGGATTCCTTGAATGAGCAATATAGGAAAGAAATAGATCACATTTCAATATCAAAGAGATATAGAAGAACTTAAAATCTCAATCATGAGTCTACAAAACCATTTGAGTAAAAGTGAAGACAGAGTTTCAGATCTTGAAAACGCTGGTGCAGCTAGTGAAAAGGTGAGAAAGGATCTCTTAAAAACAACGAGGATGCAGGAAAATATAATCCATCACCTGCAAGATGATGCCAAGATGAACAATGTGAAATTAATAGACATCAATGAGAAAGAAGGAGTCAATACAAATGATATAAAAAGAACATGGGCAGATGTAATAGCAGAAAACTTCCCATATATGAGGAAACAATCTAACATTCAGGTAATCGAAGCATACAGAACACCAAATAACTTCAACCCAAGTAAAAACACACCGAGGCACATAATAGTCAAGATCCCAGAAATCCAACACAAGAATAACATACTGAGAGCTGCTACAGAAAAGGAGCAGATCACATTCAAAGGAAAACCCATCAGAATTAGAATTGACTTCTCTTCACAAACCATGAAGGCAAGCAGAGCATGGTGCAGAGTTCTTCAAGTCCTCTATGAAAACAAATTCCAACTCAGACTATTATACCTTGCAAACTCTTTCAAGTTTCATGGAGAAATGAAATGCTTCCATGACAAAGATCAACTAAAGAATTTCATGATAACAAAGCCATCCCTACACAGGTTACTGAAAGATGTTCTAGAGAGGGACCACAATGACCAGAACTCCACGAAGGAGAACAGAAGGAACCCACAAAATAGGGAAAACAATTAAAAACAGGACAAAAAGGAGTAAACAATAGCAGGTAAATAAGATGTCAATTGTAAGTCAACATATCTCAATTATACTGACCAATGTAAATGGACTCAATTCACCAATTAAGAGAAGTAGACTGGCACAGTGGATTAGCAAACAAAATCAAACAATATGTTGTGTACAAGAAACAGACTTAACACAAAAAGATATTCATAGGTTCAAAGTCAAAGGATAGAAAACAATAATGCATGCCCCAGCACCTCAGAAAAAAGTAGGAGTACCAATTCTATTCTCAGACAGTCTCAACTTCAAACCAACAATGATCAAATGATACAAAGAAGGCCACTATATATTGTTTACAGGAAGAATTCAAGAGGAAGGAGGTAACGCTCATAAATATCTATGCACCAAACACAGGAGCACCCAACTATGTAAGACAAATCTTAATGGACATGAAAAATCTAATATCTAAGACCACAATCTTAACAGGAGACCTTAACACACCCTTATCTCAAAAAGATAGATCAACCAGACAAAAAATTAACAAGGAAGTCACAAAACTGACTGAGAGCTTAGAACAAATGGACCCGGTGAACATGTACAAAGTGTTCCACCCAACCACAGCTGAATACAAGTTTTTTTTCAACTATGCATGGGTCATTTTCGAAAATAGACCACATACTAGTCCAGAGGTCATCCATAAGTATATGCAAGAAAATAGAAATTATCCCATGCATAGTATCTGACCACAATCCAATAAAACTGGAAATAAATGACAAAAGAAACCAGAAAAACCCGTTAAATTCATGGAAACTAAACAACACCCTTCTCATCAATCAATGGGTCACAGAAGAAATTCAACAATATCTACAATTCAATGAACATTCAAGTACAATTTACCAGAATTTATGGGATGCGACAAAAGCAGTTCTTAGAAGGAAAATCATAGCTATGAAGTCACACATTAGGAAAATCAATATCAGTGGCTACTTCGAGAATCTTTATGGTCATAGATTAGAAGACACAGAAGATATAGACAGATTCCTCGAAAGGTACAAATTACCAAAACTGAACCAAGAAGATATAACAACTCTCAATAAACCAATAACAGCCAATGAAATACGAAACATAATAAAAAACCCTGCCTACAAAGAGAAGTCCAGGTCCTAATGGATTCACAGCTGAATTCTACAAGAAATTCATAGAAGATATAATCCTAACACTCCTCAAACTCTTCAATGAAATTGAAAAGGAAGCATTCCTCCCAAAATCATTCCCGGAGGCAAGTATTATACTGATTCCAAAACCAGGGAAAGACACAACTAAAAAAGACAACAACAGGCCAATCTCCCTCATGAACATGGATGCAAAAATACTCAATAAAATCCTAGCAAATAGAAGATGATGAGGTAGGATTCATCCTAAGGATGCAAGGATTTTCAATATCTGAAAATCTATAAATGTAATACACTGTATTAATAGACTGAAATCTAAAAACCACATGATTCTCTCAATTGATGCAGAAAAACCTTTTGACAAAGTCCAACACTTGAGTTCATGTTCAAAGCTCTACAGAAAATTGGAATAGATGGCCTCTACCTCAATTTGATAAAAGCCATCTATGACAACCCAATGGCTAATATAAATGGGGAAAAACTGAAATCTTTTACTCTTAGATATGGTACAAGATAAGGATGTCCTCTATCACCCCTCCTATTCAATATAGTTTTGGAATCAATAGCAACAGCCATTAAACAAGAGGAAGAAATAACAGGAAAAAGAATACGTAAAGAAGTTAAATTATCGCTATTTGCAGATGTCATGATACTTTACTTGGAAGACCAAAAAAGCCCACCAAAAAGCTACAAGAATTGATATGCAAATTCAGTAGCATAGCAGGCTACAAGTCCATATTCAAGAGTTGATAGCCTTCCCCTACACAGATAACAAACAACTGAGAAGGAAACTATAGAAACACTACATTTTGCAGTAGCACTGTGGAAAATGAAATACCTTGGAATTCACTTAACCAAGAAAGTCAAAGATCTTTTCATGGAAAATTATAGTACCCTAATAAAAGAGATTGTAGAGTTATTTCAGAAAATGGAGAGATATACCCTGCCCCTGGATAGGAAGAATCAACATTGTGAAGATGGCCATACTCCCAAAATTGTTGTATAGATTTAATGCAGTCCCTATCAAACTGCCACACCCTAGAGAAATCGTTCCTAAAATTTATTTAGAACCAGAAAAGACCTAGAATAGCAAAGGCAATCCTGACCAACAAAGACAAGGCAGGAGGCATCACAATTCCCGTCTTGAAATTATACTACAAAGCCACTGTGATAAAATCAACATGGTATTGGCAACGAAATAGACCTGAGGATCATTGGAATAGATTAGAAGATGCAGAGGCCTCTGAAAACATACTCAGCCAACTGATCTTCAACAAAGGGGCCCAACATGTTTACTGGAAGAAGATTTAACAAATGGTGCTAGAAAAACTGGCTTTCTAAATGCCAAAAACTTAAACTTGACCCAGGTCTATCACCATGCAATAAGCTAAAGTCAAAATGGATTAAAAATTTAAACATTAAAACAGAAACACTCAATCTCCTGGAAGAGAAAGTAGAAGGAATTCTTGAAGACAAAGGGGTAGGCAAAGAGTTCATGAACAAATATGTATTTGCATGGGAAACACTTGAAAGAATTGACAGCTGGGATCAACTCTTATTGAGAAGTTTCTGCATATCAAAAGAAATAATCAACAAAGTGAAAAGACAACCCACAAATTTTGAAAAAATCTTAACAAATAAGCACTCAGACAAAGGTCTGCAGAACTAAGATATATTAGGGCCCTCAAATTTAAAGACCCAATCCAGAAATGGGCATCTGAGATGAATACACACTTCTCAGAGGACGAAATTAAAGAAGCAAATAAATACATGAAAAAAATGCTCCACATCACTAGCCATCCATGAAATGCAAGTTAAAACAACACTGAGATACCATCTCACTCCAGAAAGAATGGCTATCATGAAGAAAATGATCAACAACAAATGTTGGAGAGAATGTGGGGAAAAGGGAACACTTCTCCACTGCTGGTGAGAATGTAGACTGGTGCAACCATTGTGGAGATCAGTGTGGAGACTCCTTAAAATACTAGGACTGGAAATCCCATTCAAGCCAGCTATCCCCCTACTGGGAATTTTCCTGGAGGAACTGAAAACATCATATCATAGTGATATATGTGTATCTATGTTTGTAGCAGGACAATTTGTGATAGCAAAATCTTGGAAACAACCAGGATGCCTGTGACATGAGGAATGGTTGAAAAAGATGTGATATCTTTATACAATGGAGTATTACTCAGCTGTAAAGAATGATAAACTCGAAGCCTTCATATTTAAGTGGATGCTATTTGAAGACATACTTATAAGCAAAATAAATCAGACCCAGATGTGCAAATATTGTATAGTCTCCCTAATATAACTCAAAAGAAGAATTGCAAACAGAAAAAGAATAGTGCAATTTAAGGAAAATGAGAACTTGAGAATTGGACAATGAGGAGAGGGCAAGGAGAAATGCTGAGAAACATGACAGAGGCAAGACCATTCACTTATACATACTAGATGGGTAAGACAGTGATCCTGAGAAACATCAGGAGATTTTTGAAACTAGCAGTTAAGTGGTAAGATTCTCACCCCGACTAACTATATACGCTGATACCTATGAACCAAGCAACTACACTAAATTTAACAAAGTGTAATAGAAGGGTCATACTCCAAAGGCCTGCCATTCTGGTCTTCTAAATATGTACTTCTTGTCATAACATACCAGCTATTACTACACTGCCCTTTTTTAAAGGGTAGTAAATGAAAAAATAAGACAAAAAAAATGTCATGAGACAGTCCTGCTACAATGCCATTATTCTGTGTATGGATGGATTTCTAAATATCTTTGTAAATATATGTAAGTGGTCATTCCTATTTTTTTAATTTTTTTCTTGTTCATATTCTGTATAGACTTAGAGTTTAGTATCAGTACTTCATGGAAAAATACATGTTTCATGGTATTCCTATGATGTCTGATATTTAGACTAATAGTGTGGGTAAACTGAACTGCATATGTTGCAGGGTAATAATAAACTTCTCTTCTGGAGGGTTAACAACCTAAGTTTGCAGATTAAAAATTGGAGAAAAAGAAAGGCTGCAAGGTCAACCAACATTTTGGCCCTAGCCTTTCAAGGTCAGCGAATAGGAGAACCTGTACTGTAACATCATGTAACTCAGTAGTGTCCCAAATTTTCTGATCAAGCAGATTATTGGGCCACAGAGGAATGCGATCAATGATGTATAGTGTGTCTAAGGAGAGTCACATTGACAGAAAACTTTCTCTTAGGCTTCCACAGAGAGCAAATTTGTCAAGCAATGGCCGTGACTCATCTACAAGGCTGACACTGACAAGGGATCTACAAAGGGAGGTACAGGGTCACAGGATAAACCCTGAGGGTACCTGACTGACCTTATCTGATACAAAAGTTACATTTTTTGTTATATAGGTCTTGCTTTAACTTGTTCTTAACCATACAGCAGAAAAGTATAAAAATGGAGGTATATAAAATAAAGTTATATTAATATAATGAGCTGTGAATGGCTCAAGTCAACAAATTCTGTGGATAACCCACTTCTATTGTGGACTGCTGATCTGTGTTGGATTGTTTTATTTAAATATATATATATATATATATATATATATATATATATATATATATATATATAAAATTA
>PVKA01020689.1:0-10286 GCA_004027165.1 Ctenomys sociabilis
AAGAAGAAGAAGAAGAAGAAGAAGAAGAAGAAGAAAGAGGGAGAGGGAAAACAAGCAAATAGAATGGATAAGACCAGGAGAGGGGAGGGGGTGAGAAGGAAAAGAGGAGAAGGGAGGAAAAGAAAGGGTAAGGGAGGAGATGGGACAAGTGGGGGGAGGGTCCCATTAAGCCTCAGAGAAGCATCTGAGTCCCATAATAACATTTGAAGTGACCTTGAGCAGCGTGTTTGTACCCCCTCACAGTGCCCTCTGATTAATTTCCTCTCACTAGAAGATTTGAAGCATAATGACCATTGCGAACATCTCCACAGTCTATTTTAGTCTTTTATAGGCACAGACATCAATTTATTTCATAACAGCAAATCTGCAGTGATATTTAAAGCCATGCTCTGGTGTTTTTTTAATATAGTCATAATTTCATGGAAATACAGAAACCTGGCCCTGCCTCAGAGTGAATCTGTAGCTGTATGTTTAAAATATACTTGCAAGATTTATAAGCCCAATTGCACTTGAAAAGCCTGGCTGTAGAGTATGTATTAACCAGTACTTTCAGTACATTGTCTGAAATTCTGTCTAGGGGACCAGGAAGATGGCTCAGTGGAATAAGCACTTCCCTGGCAAGTGCAAGGGCCTGAGTTCAATCCGCAGTTCCGCCAAAATAAAAAAAGAAAGAAAGAAAGGCTGTCTAGGCAGTGCTGAGGACTGAGGGTCCTATTGCTTGTTGGATCCTGTACCATAGATCCCCTCTGTCATAGTAATGGCAAAGGAGGACACTGTCATTGAACACATTTTATTCATTGTCACTAAAACTTGAATTTCACACAAATTTTACCTGTGTCACCTTTTGAATATTTTTAAGCATTTAAAGAGATTAAAAAAAAAAATCAGTTTGTTATTATAAACAAAAAGCAGGTTAGATTTGGCCTGAAGGGCATAATTTGCCAAATACTGCCCTGGGAGTTGTAGTAGCTTTCATGTTTATCATTTCATAGATTGCTGACCTAACTTGCTTCATTTTTCTTGAAAGAATTCTTTCAGTGACGTCACATCTGCTGTAGCTTGGCTATCATCAATGAACAAACTGAATAGCCAAAGTAGACTGAGTAGATTTTCACGGTTTTCTCAGAATGAAACAGTCATTTTTTAGTATATCATATTCTTAGAATTTTAAAGAATCTGAATCAGTGGAAACAGAAGGATTGCCTTGGGAGATTAAAAAACTTAAATTTCTAGACCTATGAATATGATGACATAACTCTGAAGTGTGAGACCTCCTCTTTTCTATTGAATCCTGCCAAGGCCCTGAATCAGCCAGTCAACCTCCACTTAAGCCTTATCTTCAAAATGCAATACAGGCTATGATTCAAGCATGCCAAGAATTTTACCTGCTGCCCTCAATAATTATCATTGCCTGTGAAAACATTAATAGTTCTGTTTTGAGATACATTACATTTTAATGTACCTGGACAAAAGATCCCTAACACATTAAATTTAACACTTCCCCTGCAATTTATTCACCATCCTGGGAATCAAATCCTTGGCCTCATGCAGTGGTGTATCTCTAGCCATATAACTTTCAAATACAAGGGGAATAGTGGGTTTTGGTTTTCTAAATTAAACATCACATATAAGTTGGAAATGTATTTGTGTTGGGCTTGAAACAGCAAAATCAATATAATCAGGGCAAGCATTAAGCAGATATAGGATCGTAATACCAAGATAAATAATAGTTGAAAAACTCAAGTGAGTAAAAAGCTAAATATATACCCATTTATTGGTGGAAAGCAGTGAAAAGATGGATAACCACATTATATGAATTAATTATTCATAAAAGTCCAGGTATACTAAATAATTTGAATAAGTGGTTACTCTGTCTGTGGAAACTAGAATAATAATATTTTAGAAATGTATTCTTTTATTATAGAAATATGTTTTAATTTTTGGAAGAGCTAAGAACTTAGCCAAACAGTAGAAATGGTCTCTATTCTTTCGAATCTCTCTGGTTTACTATAGAATATAGAATAGGAAAAGATGGGGAGACAGACAGTAATATCTGGATGTTTGCTAAGCAGAAAATCATTTAGCAAGAGCAAAAACACAAAATGGAGTACAGTTTTTCTTATATGTTTTTAAGACTTATTACCCTCATGAATAATCTATATTTGAAGGAAACATTTTTTTGAAAACATGACATATTTTCATGAACTTGTACAATATGACTACTTCTTTCTCTAATGCTAAATGGCTAAATGCTTGTGCATCCTACATACTTGATATACCCTTGCTAAAAACACCGATGTATTAAGCTCAAAACTAAGAAAGAAAATGTTTTGACATTATTGCCTGACTTGGTCACTCAACATATAAATAGCAGACTCAAAATCCTACATACCAGTTTTGCCTCATTACCAATTTGTTGTCTTGTCTTGGTGAATATTTACTTCATGAGCCTATTCCATGCCCCAAAATACGACACATTTTATCTTTTTTACACATCCTGGTAAGATGTTTTATTTTTCAATGCTATGGAGTATTATGGTTATGATCTTAAAACAATACAGCTCAAGAGGCCATGAGAATTGATTTAAGCTTATGGTAAATGGCAGAATAAGTTATAGTCATGGGGCTGAAATTAAAAATGAAGCTTGCTTCATTTCTAACATTTAGAGTATTTTTTCTTCTCTGTTTATAAACAAGAATTGCCTGCTCCAGCTTCACATTAAGAATTCTTTTTTTCTCTCTGTCTGTCTGTCTGTCTGTCTATCTTTCTTCTGTCTCTCTCCTCTGAGGATCAAGCTCAGGAGCTTGTTCTTGTCAGTTGCTTATGGTACTGAACTATGTCCCTGGCCCAATAATATTATGTTTAAGTAAAACCTTCCACTCTATGTTGAACCCTATTTTAAATTATTTTTTATTTATTTACTAATTATTGAACATACATAACTGTCTCCTATAGCTAAACCTATAGTTTCAAAACTATTACACTCTGATTTCTTGTCTACTATTAATTAAGAATAAACACATTAACAGGTCCTGGACAAAGCTTTGTGGATTCTAATTACCATATAACAAAATAAAGATTCCTTTGAGTTTTCTCCCCACTCCTTAACTCATATTCAGTATTTGATTTTTCTGAAATTCACAAAACGATTTTGATTACTTGTTTAAATTTTCGAAGAGAAGTCTAGAGTGGCTAACAGTGGCCATTGATTTTGCTTTTCAATAGCAATTGAGATTTCTGTTGACTTATTGGTGAATATGGTGCTCAAAAGCATATGAAGTGACGGCGTGCACGAAGGAGAAGCTGTGACGACGAGGCAATGTTTCATTTCCCTCAAGATTCAGGGCTTCTTCGACCATATGTAGCTGTTGCGCAATCTTGTTTTTCATGTTCCAGCTCCAACTGTGAGAGTCTTCCATGGCATAGTATCTATTTAAAGGTATTTATTTATGGCTTAAATCCTCAGAAAAAAATGCTGGGCCTCCTCAACTGCATCTCCTGGCCCACAGATGGCTGTTATAGGTCAGCAGCAGCAGGGAGAGGAGATCAGGGCATAAAGTCCTTCATCTGGCAGCTCCTTCTGCAGCTAACAACTAAGATTACAGAGGTCTGCACAGGAAATCTGGAGCTGTAGCCAGAATATTTTAATTTTTAAATAATGAAATACATTTGAATTTTAGGGGCAAGGCAGAATATTATTCTGACTCCTGTACATGTTGTTTTCATTTTGTAGATTATTAAACACATTTCAAGGAATTTAACCTGTTTCATTGTATCTTTTACAGAGAAAGATTAGATTTGGGTTTAAGCTGAAGCACATATATTTCAAGATCACAAGTTAGAGGTTAGCAATATTTAAATGTCTACTGAGTGAGATGTATTTAGTGCAATTTTCATACAAATATTTTGGTGCTCTTGAGATTTGTTAGTATTAATCATTCTAGCATTACATGTTAAAAAGAAAAAAGGAAATCTTTACTTTTTAATGAAGTGGAATAATACAAATATAAAAAAATTGAGCATCTCAATTTAAAAAAAAAACAGTGTGTTTTTATTTAAATTGAGATGTTTAATATTTTTTTAATGTGGACATAGGAGCAGAGTTTTCCCAGCTTAAGTGCTGATAAATTTCATTTGAGATTGCTATATAACAAGAATACAAGCTTGAGTACAGTAAAAAAAAGAATCAAGATCTTTTAATTTTTTTAATTTTTAGTTTAAATTATATGAACTCATTATTTCCAATATTTCTCTATGTGTACTACTTTTAAAATGAACAAGATTAATTCACCTAATAATAAATCTGTATATAACATTTTATAGACAAGGAAACCTTTATTATGAAAAAATATAATCTTTAAATTATTTGCAGTAACATCCAGAGGGATCCTTAGTGCATTCTTCTTAAAAGCATTTTATTAAGATTTCATCAAGCTTTATTTTTCTATAGAAAATTGTTCCATATTTTGGCTGCAAGATCATATACTGATACAAAAATATACAAGAATGCTAACATATACTATTACAAAACAACTTTGAAAAGGAAAAAAAAAAAGAGTGGAAAGCTAAAAATTCACATTACTGGATCCAAGACAGCTCGATAAAACCTTGAAAGCTTTCTGACACATTAGGGAATTGCAGCCCAAAATAGCACCCATTTTTAGATGACACATGGATTTCTATTTAGGCAATCCGTTAGTATCTAAATGGTTAGTAAAGACATTTGAAATTTTAAATTGACTATTTTAATTGTCGAAAGTCTGTAAACTAAATATCAAGTCCTCCTAGGTCCCACTCCATATGGTCAGAAACGAGAATGGGCTAATATGTTTATAATATAGCCTTGAAATTATAGCGCTTGGTATTTTCAGACTACAACTATCTAAACCATACAATACCCCTGTGCAAGAGGTAAGTATTATTGTAGTCTCTTTGCTGAGGAAAAAGATGTTCCCCAGATGTTAAGCAACTCGTCAGAAGCGACAGTGCGCTGCAGCTGCTGGGCTGGGAAGAAGCCACTTGGAAGCCTCTGATTCACAGAAATGTGCTCAGAATCAGCTGGCTGTGAAAGCGAGGAACAGTTGTGAAACTGCGCTATCCACACTTTTGTGCTTACACTTAAGGACAGAGTTTTGTAAAGAATATTTTTATTGGCTAAATCAAGAATAGAGGGAGTGAAAATTTGTCCTATTATATATAATGTACTCCAAAGAATCCTTAATAGCACATCGCAGTGGACATAAAATAACTGATTTAAAGCCATCCATCAGCATATAAAAATTACACAAATACTTGCTGGCTTAAAACAATTTATTTCCTTTTGTAGATTGTCTGTGTTAGGAATTTAAGGTGACTAAGCATGGAAAGTTATGGGTGGGCCTCTCATGACCCACTGTGGCCACATCACTGAATATGACTTTAGTGGGAGCTGGGGCTGATCAGGGCCAACACCATTTCCTCTCCATGTGTCCACAGGGCCATCTTTTTGAGTTTTTGCCACATGGAGTATTTGCCATGGTAGCTTCAGGGTAGTCAGATGTTTTACATGTGGACTTGGGGTTCCAACAAGAATGTTTCAGGAAGTGAGATATACATTTGCATTGTCATTTCTAAATTATGCCTACAACTCAGGTAATGCCACTTCTGATAATTTCCATTTGTCACCAAGGACGGAAGCCTCTGCCATGCTATTGGAGGCATGTCTGTAAGGAACTATGAGAGCAATATCAGCATTGAGAATTTTGTAGAGTGGGAAATATATTGGAGCCATATTTACATAATAAAACATATCACACAAATACCACAAGTGTCTTTTATGAACCATTATATATGAAAAAAATGTCTGATTTCTCTCTGTCAAACAGGAAGTTCTCTATTTTGGGCTTTCTGAAACACCGTGAGTTACAGGAAATGCCCACTTGTTTCCAATCCTGAGGAAACAGCTACACTCAAAAGATAACTTACAATGGGCCAAGGATTTTCTGTTCTCTAAATCTGCTTCCAATCTTTTCTTCCTCTCTCTCAGCAACCCTTTCATTCCACTTGCACCTGGTGAGTAAAACAGTGCAGATTGTGAACCTCCACACCAGCCAGTGGGAGCGAGGTTGGCTGCTCCTTCTGCTTCGGGATGAAAGAGGCAAGCCTTGCTTGTGATTCACCTGAGAACTCGAGCCTGTGCCCTTCTGCAAAAGTAAAAAAGCCTTGAGTCGACTCCTCAGTGTCTGAGTGCTTCATTTTCTTCTCTCACAAACTGAGTTTGGGGGCCCATTTCTAACAATTTTACTTGAGTCTCCCAGGCCTCAAGGAATTGCGTCTCTCTGGCATGGGGGTGGAGAGAGATGTATATCACTGTTTCTTTGCCACCTGTATTTGGAATAAGGGCCCACACTCCTGGGCTTTGGGCCTAAGAAAGCTTCTTGACAATGCAAAGGATTATTTCCAAGGCCTGATTTTACAAATACAATTAAGGAATCAGATTTAGGAGTACAATAGATGTACCTGTTCCATTGATAATGGCAGATATGTAGTTAGACAATATGCTATGAAGAAAGTACATGAGAGTAGGAAACTTCTAGGTTTGAATTGAGATGATTCTTTTCAAAGAATAATAGCTCAACCACTAGGAAAATAACAAGGTAGAAAGTATTAATTATTGAATCTTTGATATAATTCAGGTATAAAAAATAAGATACGCAAGCAGCTACTCTCATTTACTGATGAGACATACGGTATAATAATCTCTGTAAGTATAATATCATGTATGCACCTTATAGGATACCAAAACATTATGAAAACAGTTTGCAATGTGTTAATTTATCAAATCCATCTTGTCAAGGTATCTTAAAAATGTCTCATTGATATTTGTACTTCAATAAGACAAAAATTTTAAAAAAGCAACAAAGAATAATAACTCAAAGGAAATTGCTTCACACAGTAGTGTAGGGATGGGCACGGAAGTTGGAAGCTGTATAAAGTGCAGGAAGAAGGCTAGAGAGATAGCTCAGTGGACTAAGCATTTGCTTTGGCAAGGCCAGGGACCAGGATTCCATTCCCGGTCCTACATGCTGTGCCAGGCACACCCCTGAGTGGGCTGAGCCAGCAACTAAGTCCAAGTGTGGTGGCACATGCCTGCAATCCCAGCACTGGGGAGGCTAAAAACAGGAGGATCACTATGAGTCTGAGCTACACAGTGTACCAAATACATAAAATAAAATAAAATAAAATGAGGCAAGTGTTCAGCCATGGTTCTAACAATGTTAAGTAGGGATTCAAAAGCATGTTTTAAATGCAGAAGAGGGGGATTCAAACCCAGCTAGTGCCCACCTCCACCCTGTGTGTGGGACCTCCCATGCACTGGAGGGAAACTCCTCCATCAGACAAACCTGGTGGGGGAAAATGTAGCAAAGAGGCAAGGGGCTTTTGACTCACCCAACTAATCCAGGAGCAGAACATCTTGCCAGAGGGCCACAAAGAGTCCATTTCCATGAGCTCTAGCAGGAAGAAGTGGAGCACAGAAGCCACACCCAAGCCAGGCCCATCTAGATGAGTTCAAACTTGCTAGATCTGGACCTGGTAAGCTGAGACACTTTGCTAGACCTAAGAGAGAATACTCTGTCTTTCTCTCTTGACTGAGAGAGGGGCAACAGGTAACTGGGGTGAATAAGTCTGCCTGGAAGATTATAGGCACTAAAGGGAAGGTCATCAGACAGAAATTAGGGGAACTAATTCAAGTATCTGATATCTTCAAGGCTATCTAGTCATCATGGTTCCTCTTAGGGTCTAAAATACAAGCTCATTAGATGCAAAAGTGTGTCTACTGGCAAAATCACTATACAGTATTAGTGTTGCTAATTATAGTTCTATAAATATTTGACTGTAACTGCTTTAACCATACAATTCCTCTTGTGTAAAAATATCAGTATGTGTTAAGGTAATAACTTCACTAAAACTCTACAACAAAGGTCAGAAAACAGTGACATATATATATTACATATATATATATATATATATATATATATATATATATATATAAAGAAGTAGCAAAATGCATTCTTAGGCCCTGAGCCCACCCACAACAAATTCAGGAGACACCAGCATAGAAGAAATTGGAAATCACACACCTGAAATCTTTGAAATAATTGTGTCTGAAGACACAATTGCAGAAAGGTATAGAGAACACACCAGATCAGAAACAATTTCTATAGTAAAAATTGGAATGATAAGTATAATGAAAGAATAACTAAGTGCTTCTAAAGAAGACACTGATTAAAAAATAGTGGAGAATAGAAAAATGATGGAATCCTTGAATGAGAAATACAGGAAAGAAGTATAATGCTTGAAGCGCATGTAAAGAGATACACAGGAAATTAAAACCACAGTCACAAGCTGGCAAAACTGTTTGAAAATGAAGATGGAGTTTCAGATCTTAAAGACACTGTTAGAGCTAGTGAAAAGGTAAGAAAAGAATCCTTAAGAGCAACTAGGGTGCAGATAAAAAGAAGTCAACTTCTGTAAGATGATGCACAGATAAACAACATAAGACTAATAATAGGTACAAGAGAGAAAGAAAGAGTCAATATAAATGATATAGAAAGAATACAGGCAGAAAAAATAGCAGATAACTTTCCAAATATGGAGACACAATCTGATATTCAGGTAACCAAAGCATATAGAGCTCCAAATAACATCAACCCAATTAAAAATATATCGAGACATACAATAATTAAGATCCCAGAAATCTAGCACAAGGACAATATACTAACAACTTCTAGAGAAAAGACACAGATCATATTTGGAACAATGGCAGATTTCTTCCCACAAACCATCAAGTCAAAAAAATATGGAGCAAAGAAGTTTAAGTCCTCAAAAAAAGAAAAAAAAAAAAAAAAACTTCCAGCCCAGATTGCTACACCCTGCAAAACACTCTTTCATGTTTGGTGGATAATTGAAATATATCCATGCTATAGAACAACTAAAGAATATCGTAACGATAAACTAACTTTACACAGACTACTGAAAGATATTCTAGAGAGGGACCAAAACAACTAGAAGTCCATGAATGACAATGGAAAGAACACATAAAATAGGGCAAACAATTAAACACATGAGAAAAAGGAGTAAATAACAGCGGGTAAATGAAATGTCAATTATAATTCAATACATCTCTATCATAACCATCAATGTAAATGGATTCAGATCACCAATTAAAAGAAATAGACTGGCACACTGGATTAGGAAGCAAAATCCAACAATATGCTGTATATAAGAAACACACTTAACTTAAAGAAATTAATAGGTTGAAATTTAAAGGATGGAAAACTATACTACATACCCCGGCACCTCACTACAAACAGGAGTAGCAATCCTGTTCACAGACAGTCTGAACTTTAAACCAAGAATGTTCAAATGAAATAAAGAAGGTCACTACATACTGGTTGTGGGAAACATACAAGAAAGGAGGTAGTAGCTAAAAATATGCATGCACCAAACATGGGAGCACCCAACTATATAAAACAAGTCTTAACGCACACGAAAAATGAACTATCTAATAACACAATCTTAACAGGAGACCCTAACATACCCTTATTCCAAAAAGATAGATCAAGAAGACAAAAATTAGCAAAGAAGTAGAAGAACTCAAACGGACCTTGAAACAAAGGACTTAGTACACAAATACAGAGTGTTCCACCCAACAACATCAGAATACACATTTTTTCAGCTGTACATGGGACGTTTTCTAAAATAGACCATGTACTAGCTCATAGGTTATGTTTAAGTATATGCAAGAAGCCAGAAATTATCCCATGCATATTATCTGACCACAGTGCAATGAAAGTAAAAATATATGACAAAAGAATCCACATACATCCCATAAATGCATGGAAATTAAATAACATCCTTTTCAGCAATGAATGGTTACAGGTGAAATTAAACAAGAAAATTAAACAATATCTATAATTCAATGCAGTTACAAGCACAACTTATCGGAATTTACGGGACACACGAATGTAATTCTTAGAGGGAAATTTATAGCTATGAACTCACAAATTAGGAAAACAGAAGGGGAACAAATAATTAAATCTAGAAAAACAAGAGAAAACCAAACCCAAAACCCAAAGATGGGAGACAATTATAAAGATTACAGCAGAAATAAATGCAATCCAGACAAAGAAAAAATACAAATTAACAAATCAAAAAGCTAGTTCTTTGGAAGATTAGATAAAATTGATAAGACACTAGGTAACATTATCAAAAAGAGGAAAGAAAAAACAATCAAGCAGTACGG
>PVKA01020689.1:10386-40040 GCA_004027165.1 Ctenomys sociabilis
AAAAAAAAAAAAAAAAAAAAAAAAAAAAAAAAAAAAAAAAAAAAAAAAAAAAAAAAAAAAAAGAAAAAGATGAAATTGTCACATACCCTGTGGCAATTCAAAAGATCATCAATATCAATTTTGAAAACCTTTCTTCTCACAGATTCAAAGAAATGGAGAGATTACTAGAAAGGTACAAATTACCAAAACTGAATCAAGAAGATATAAAAACTATCAGTAACATAATATCAACCAATGGAATTCAAAATGTAATAAAAAACCTACTGATAAAGAAAAGCCCTGGCTCTGTAGGATTCACAGCTGAATTCTACAAGTAGTTTTCAGAAGATATCATACCAATACCTCTCAAGCTCTTCAATGAAATTGAAAAGGAAACAATTCCCCCAAAATGACTCCTGGAGAAAGTATTGTACTGATACCAAAACCAAAGAATGATGCAAGTAAATAAAGAGCACCATAGGCTAATATCCCCATGAATAGATATGCAAAAATCCTCACTAAAATCCTAGCAAAATGGGAAGAAGATTGTACAACATGATCAGGCAGGTTTCATCCAAGGGATGCAAGTATGGTTTCAACGTAAGCAAATGTATAAATGCAATACACCATATCAGTAGAGCCAATTCCATAAACAACATGATCCTATCAATTGATGCAGAAAATGCTTTTGATAAATTCCAACACATACTCATGATCAAAGCCACACAGCCAAATAGAATAGGTGTCTTCTATCTCAATCTGATGAAAACCATTTATGACAATCCAACTACTAACACAATTTCCAGTGAGGAAAAACTGAAATCTCTTACTCTCAGATCAGGTACAAGACAAGAGCATCTTCTACCATCTCTATATTCTATTCAGTGTAATTCTGGAATCATTAGCTAGAGCCGCTAGACAACACAGAGATATAAAAGGAATAAGAAATGATAAGGAAGAAGCTACATGATCGTTATTTGCAGATGATATCATACTCTACTTGTAAGACTCAAAAAACTTCAAAACTAAGTTTCTAGAATTAATACACAAATTCAGTAGCATAGCAGGTTACAAAGTCAATGTTCAAAAGTCAGTAGCATTCTTCTGCATGGATGGCAAACACAGAGAAAATTTAGAGAAACATTACATTCTACAATGGCACTACAGACAATGACATACTTAGGAATTAATCTAACTGAAGAAGTAAAAGATCTATTCGATGAAAATTACAGAACTCTGAAAAAGATATTGTAGATGATTTCAAAAAATGGAAAGATATTCCCTGCTCCTGGATAGGAAGAAGATGGTTTTATTCCCAAAATTGTTGTACAGATTTAATGCACTCCCTATCAAAATACCACCAACATGTCTCACAGATCTAGAGAAATCATTACTAAAATTTATTTGGAATGAGAATAAAACTTAGTATATCAATGGCAATCCTGGGTAACAAAGGCAAATGAGGAGGCATTACAGTTCCTGACCTGAAATTATGCTGCAAAAATACTGTCATAAAAGCATCATGAAATTGGAAAAAAATAGACCTGAGGATCAATAGAATAGATTAGAAGGTGCAGATGTAAATGCAAGCAAAATCAGCCATATCATGTTCAACAAACAGGTCACACATGCGGACTGAAATAATAATAGTCTCTTTAACAAATAATGCTGGAAAAACTGGCTGTTTACATGTCAAAAACTAAAATAGGACCTGAGTCGATGCTATGCATTAAACTAAACTCAAGATGGTTTAAAGAGATAAATATTAAAACAGAAAAACTAAATCCACTGGAAGAGAAAGTAGGAGAAAATCTTGAAGACATAGGAGTAGGCAAACAGTTCATCAACTATGTATATAGTAGCACAGTTTGTGAGAGATGAATCTTGGAAAAAAACTTACCTATAAAGAAAGATAATTTTGAAGTCTTCACAGGATTTTGTATGCAACTTGAAACTATCTTTATAAATGAAATAGATCAGATGCATATGTGTAAATATCATATTGTTGCCCTAGTTTAAGAACTCAAAATAAAAATAAAAATTGAAAGGTATAATACAGTTATAAGGAAAGAGAGAATTTATGGATTAGACAATGTAAAAAGAGAAAGGAAAGAAATTAGGAAATATGGTATGGGCAAAACCATGTGTTTATATAACCAAGATGGTTAAAGCAACATTCCTAAGAATTTCCATCAGGTTTTTGCAAATAGCAGTTAACGGGTAAAATTCTCACTGTGAGCAACTTTAAATGCTGATATCTGTGAACTAAGCAACTGCATTGTGGACAGCAATGTATAATACTAAAACTGTGCTGGAAATACCGGTCATTCTGGTCTTCTAACTGTGTATTGCTGCTAATGTGATATCAGTTATTGATATATTCTCTTTAAAGTACATGTATGTTTAAAATAAGGCAATAAAAATAAATGAGGGACAAGAAAAACACAATGTAGCAGGATTGTGCTGGTACAATGTTGAATATAAAACATGAGTATTTTTAAAACATTTTATAGGAAGTTAAATTTTAGAAAATACAAGTTTCATTTTATGTGGAAGGTATATGATATTCACACAGATAGTGATGTTAATCCTAATTGCCTCTGTTATAGGATGATGATATCAGTAAGTTTCCCTTCTGGACGCATAACAACTAAAGTTTGCAGAACATAAATTAGACAGATAGATGGGTTAAAATGGTAGTCAATATTTTGGCCCTAGTCCTTCAAGGTCACAGAGGACTCAGGACATAAGAGAACCTCTGCGGTGACATCTGGTTACTAAGGGATGTCCCAAATTTTCTGATCTAGAAAACTAGGGGACCATAAAGGAAAATGACCAACAATGCATAGTGTGCCTAAGGGAAGTCACCTAGAGAGAAAAAAAAATCTCTTGGGTTTTCACAGAGAGCAAATTGGCCAAACAATGGATGTGACTCATCCAGATAGCTGACACTGACAAAAAAAAATCCACAAGGTGCTGTACATGGTTTCAGGGTAAATCCTGAGGGGATCTGACTGACCTTATCAGCTTTCAAAAGTTACATTCTTTGTTATATAGGTGTTGCTTCAACTTATTTTTAACCATCCAGCAGAACAGTATAACCACAAGGTATAAAAAGTAACCTATATTAATATGCTGAGCTATAAAAGGCTCAAGTCAACAACTTTGGACAATTGTTAGTTGCGCTGTTAACTCAGTCCTATTATGAACTATTGGGCTACACTGGGTTATTTTGCTGAATGGAAGTACCTACAATATTTGGACTGGTGTCAAGTATGAAAACATCTTTTAAAGAGTTCTCCAAATACAGCTTCTTTAACAGCAATGGGACGCACATCTCTGATAAAACAAAACAAAAAAGGAGGATATGAATAAAGGACCATTTTGTAGTAAAAATCATATATGTATATACAAGATAGGACAGATGTACAGCTAGTTTTCATTAGTTCAATAAGAAGAAAGGTTTATAGTATTATTACTTAGACAAGTATCATGCCTACATCTTGTCCTCTGAATAACTACTATGAAGATGCAATATGCAATGTATTAATTACTGTAATGTCCTACTAATCCGTTTAGAAACTTCTTCATTGCTATTTCATCTTTCTCATTGGTAGTTCTTTAATTAATCCTTCATTTGCTTATAAATGAAACATTAGTGCTATCTAACCTACTATATCAAAACTATGCAATTGTTTTCATAATAAACAACTGACATTTTCGGTGTATTGGTATTTGTTAGAATGATTTGCTTTTCTCATTTATAACCATAATCTTTTTTTTTTTTTTTTTCAGAGCTCGGGATTGAACTCAGACCCTTGCACTTCCAGGGAAGCACTTATTTTAATGAGCCATCTCCCCAGGCTGCAACCATGTAGTCTTCATAAAAATGAGAGTATATTTCTCCTCCTCCCCCTTTTTCATCTTTTTCTACTACTTCTTTGTGATATATATGCACATGTGTGTATACACATATATCCATATATATATATATATATATATATATATATATATATATATCACTTTTCAAATATATGGACAGACATGTGCTCTAACACATAAAACATTAAAATGCACTTTAAAATAATATTAAATATTACAGAGAACATAACTTTCATATTAATAATATACAGAAATATGGACACATATGATTATCTGAGCTCAGGTTGTCCACAAATTGCAAAGGCTAATTCTCTTTGCAGAAGTACTCTGGAGCAAATGTGATTTATGAACCATTTCATTTGATGCTGGTAAAATATAAACGTTCAATGTTTTAGTTACCTGAGCTTTACTGAGGATTTTATATGGCTAGTGTAATGGCTTAAATAACCTTTTGGTTTTTCAAGTCATAAAAACACATTCTGTCCCTGAAAATATAAATTATACAAATTTACTGTGATTCTGTGGGACAACAATCTTTTCAGGTCACTCCATTCATAATTACAACTAATTAAAATGTGACAAAGAAAGGATAGAAATTTATCACTGCTCATTAAACCTGTAAAGACTGTGTTAATTAGATGTCAGGCTCAGTAACTCACATAAATGTTTGCTGCCAGTCTAATTTTAGAGGAAAAGGAAAGTGAACTTCAGAATATTCTGAGTCTGAAGTTGTTAAAAAGAAAACTTGAGGTTTCAGAGAGACAATTCATTGCAACTTTTTTTTTGGTGAATATAATCATCATCAATCTCTAAAAATAGAATAAAATAACAGGATATCTGTTGATTTTTAGATTCTTCATTTTGCAAATGAGCTTTGGTTGTTGTTACCTCTATCTTGTCATAAGAACAACCAAAGCTCATTTGCAAAACAGAATAATTTTGTGTTTCATTGTATTTTAAATAATTTATTTTTAAATGAAGCAGAAGTTTTTCACATCAATATATTTAGAAAAATACAACCTTAAATTCAAGGAAAAATGTTTTCAGAATATATGCGTATATTTATGTGTATATATATATATGTATATATATATATGTATGACATATGTGTAAAACATGTATATATTCTTTTTTTGTGTGTGTGTCTTTTTGAAACAGGGTCTCACTATGCAGTTCAGGCTGGCCTTAAGCTCACTTTGTAGCTCAGGCTGGTCTCGAACTCACAACAATCCTCCTGCCTCCGCCTCCCGAGTGCTGGGATTACAGGCATCTGCCACCATCCCGGCTAACATGTATATATTCTATAGAATATTTATATATGTACATTTATACATACACATATACATTCTTTTATAAAATATGCTTTGTGTGAATAATAATGAATTATGTGAGGGAAGCAGAACAAATTCCATGAGAAGTAAATATAGTAATAGCTAATGAGGACAATAATAGGTATTGTGTCAAGGTAACTCCTTTCCATTTTAATAAAGTAGGTACAAAACATGAAGCAGTAAAATATGTGCATGAAGTATGAGAACTCTAGATGATTCATGATTCTGGCAGCGATATCTATTAAGTAGTACAGTCTCTAGCTTCTTGAATTCCAGTCCTATATATTGTATTAAAGTTCATTTATCTGGTATTTTATATCTTGTGATTTCATAGTTTAACTCATGAAATCTTTTTAATCACTGTGAAAACATGATTCTTAATAGTAAACCGCTCGTCTGTTCCCTTGTTGCGTTTCCACCTCTCAGGACGATTGTAGCCTCCACACAGTCACAGTCACACAAGCATGAAGTATGCACAAGGCCCATGGTGCATGGAGTATTTGATCAGAAATCACATTCTGGAGAAATATTACTCTCATTTACTGTGGATCTCACAGCTGATGGATGGTGTGCATTATCGATAAGGAATAGTCAACCATTCTTTTGTGAACATTTGGTCTTAATATTTTTCTCATGTATGTTTTTCATTTGAAAATGACTAAGTTTCAAAAAGATGGCTTCTTGTTTAATTATTTTCACACATAATATATTTTTTTAAAAAGTGTCTAGAATGGATTTTATGATCTAAACCTCAGTTAATTCACTGTTACTATAAACCCCTTTCTGCTTTGAAATTTTGTATGTATTTTTCTGTCTTTTGGACGGGGTCTACAGGGTCTACTCTGTAGATAGGACTCATAGTGATTCTCCTGTTTTCAGACCCCCAAGATTACCTGTTGAGATTACAGGCATGTGCCACCACACCCAGTGTCAATTGCCATCTCAGTATGCCCCGGGGGTACGGGGAGCTGACATGGCAGGCCAGAGCTCGAACCAGTGCCTCTGCACTGTGCCTAAACAGGCACTTTAATCTCCTGAACTATCTAGGCAGCCCTTCCATGATTTTATGAATTCATTCTCTTGACAGTCTCTAAATACTGACCAACAAAGCTGATTGACTTGCATATCTCCAAATAACACGCCAAATGAATCTCACATTCTCATACTCTCCTATGTTACTTATGTTCATAAGTGGCACAATGTGCACCATTATTTATGCCCAACTCTTACATCATTTTATATTATTTTCTCTCCCTCATCATCTATATCTCAACATTTATCTTAAATACTTTCCACATATAGCCTTTTATATCCCTGAAGTAGAACATCATTTCACTTCTCTATAAAACTACAATGCTTTCCAATCTATGGTAATTTCACTACAGGGTGAAAAGAGAACATACACAAACATGTACTTTGTAAACAGCAACTGGGCTCAACCCTTCTAGCCATTGCAGAAGCCCCTCTGAGCCCAGGACAGCCTCAGGAGCTACAGTGATCCATGCCCCTGCCACCAATGCAAGAACCTGGCTAATAGCCAGCTCCACCCCATCATCATTGAAGCCACACAGAGCTCTGGAAAGTTTGGGAGCTTTGATGAGTTATACTCTGACCTCCCCACATTTATGGGACTCTAGCTAAGAACCAGAGAGCTTTGGGAGCTTCAGGGAGCTATGACCTGCCACTTTTTCATCTCAGGAGCAGCTCTGAGGATGGTGAATTTGGGGGACTGTGAAAATGTCAAAATAAAAGAGCAAAAGTCAATCTTAGATCCCCAACCTACCCAAAACAAGTCCAGAAGGCAAGAACATAGAAGAACGTGGAAGCCACACACCTGAAACTTAAGAAATGATAGCAACTGAGGTAAAGAAACAACTTGATAAGGTTACAGAACAAATCAGATCACAAATAATATCTCCAGTAAAAAAAATATCATTAAAGAGTTGCTCAGCTCATCTAAAACAATATAGATTAAAAAATAAAGGACAATAGGAAACAGGTGGAAGGAAAGAATAAGAGTACCTGAAACAGATTCAAGCATGTGTCCAGGAAATTAAGAGTTCCTTTGAACTGACACTTGAATTAACTTGAAGATAGACTTTCAGACCTTGAAGACAGCATTACAGCTAGTGCTCTTGAAAAGAAAGAGGTCTTATAAATAACAGGGAGCAGGACAGGGGAGATAATTCAGCAGTCTAAATGCCTTCCTGGCAAGCACAAGGGCCTGGGTTCAATCCGTGATCCCAGTTATGGTACCAGCCCGGGAACCCTGAGTGTGCCGTTCCAGTTACCAAATGTGGTCGTGGTGGTACGTGCCTGTGATCCTGGTGCAGTAGGTGCTGGGATAGGAGTTTCACTATTATTCTGACCTGCATAATGAAACGCTGTAACAAATAAATAAATGATGAAATTTTTTTTTAAATAACAAAGAGCAAGGAAAGATCAATTCAAGTACTGTAAGATGATGCAAAGGAAACCATATAAGACCGACATGTGCCCAAAAAAGCAGGCATCAACACAAATGACATAAGTTGATTATTTGCAGAAGTAGTAGGATAAAGTTTTCCAAGCATGGGAAAAGAATCTGACATACAGTTAAGTGAGGCATATAGAACTATAATTATCAATCAGAAAAATATATCTGTACCCAAACACATAATAATCAAAATCCCAAAAATTCTGCTAAACGTCACAAAATTAAAAGCTGCTAGAGAAAAGAAGCAGATCACCTATTATGAAAAGCCCAATAAAATCATGACAGATTTCTCAACACAAACTATCAAGTCAAGTAGAGCTAGGAGTCAAGTATTTCATGTCCTGAAAGAAAGCATCTTCCAATGCTGATTAATGTTCCCTGAAAAAATCCTATTGATCAAAATTAATGGAAAAATTAAATAGTTCCATGACAGACTACTAAACCAACTCTGAAAGGAGTACTGACAGATGTTCTAAAAATAGACCAAAATGACCACAACTTCAAGAACGATAGAAGGGAACAACAAAGCACAGAAGCCAATTAAACAGAGGAGAAAGTGGGGAACCAGCAGCAGGAAAATAACATGATGAAGATAAGCCAGTACATATCAGTTTAATCATCAATGTAAAAGGCTCCAAGGTATTAATCAAAAGAAGTAGACTGGCAGTATAAATCCTAAAACAAAATCCAACAATATGCTGTATACAAGAAACATTTACCTCAAAAGGAAAGTCATAATCTGAATGTCAAAGGATGGAAGTAATAGTCCATGCCACAAAAACCCAGAGAAAAACAAGGTTAGCTATTCTGGCTGCTGGCAATGTGAACTTCAAACTGTGTGATAAAAATTTACTACATACTCATTAGAGGAAAACTTCCAGATGAAGAGATAATGATCACAAATTCTGTCTGTCTGTCTGTCTGTCTGTCTGTCTGTCTGTCTGTCTGTCTGTCTGTCTCTTAAGGCAGTTGCAAGGACCACAGTGTGAACCCCGGCATGCTGTGCTGGCCCCACCCCTGGGGCATGTTGAGATGATGGTTGAGAGTGGGTGTGGTGGTGCACACCTGTAATCCCAGTGCTTGGGAAGCAGCAGAAAATAGGAGAATCAGTAAGTGTCTGATCTGTGTAGTGAGATCCTATAGACCCAGTACTAAATTAAAAACAAAAAAATCTGCAAAAAATAATAAAAGTAAACCAAATGTGCAGAAATCAACTTAGTAGACCTTTATAGAAAAGTCTAAGAACATCAAAATACATATTCTTCTCAAATGTACATGAGACATTCTCCAAAACAGACCATGTACTGGCACATAAAACATGCTTAAATAAATGCAAATAAATTCAAATAATTACTTGCATATTATCTTACCATATTGCAATTAAACTGAAATTATTGTTTTATTTATTTATTTATTTATTTATTTATTTATTTATTTATTTATGGGGAAGGGACTACAGGGTGTTCAGGGTCTCACTCCTTGATCAGATTCATAGTAATCTACTACCAGTTCACAGCCTCCCAAAAGCTGGGATTACAAGCTTTCACCACCACAGCCATTCTCAATTGCCATCTCAGTGCGACCCGGGGCTGGGGACGGCATGGTAGGCCTCCAGATCAAACCTCTGGCCTCTGAGCCTGCTCACAGACATTTTAATCTGCTGAGCTATTTAGCTGGCACTTAAACTGAAATTATTGACAAAAGAAATCTCAAAAACTCCATCAATATATGGAAATTATATAATACCCTCCTAAACAATCAATGGGTCATAAATGAAATTAAAGAAGAAATTTTAAAACATTTATTGTCAAATGAAAATGCAAATACAATTCATCTGTGAAATGCAATAAAAAGTTTCAGGAGGGAAAGTTACAGTGAAAAATTCTCATATCAGGAAAAGAAATTGAACCTAAATGCCCAACCTCATGCTGCACCTCAAGCTTCTAAAGAAAGAGGACCAAGTAAAACCAAAAGCCCAAAGAAGGTAGGAAATATAAAGAACAGAGCAAAAAGTAACAAAATAAAGACTAACAAAGCATTAAAATTAATGAATCTAAGAGTTGGTTCTCAGAAAGCATAAATAAAATCAATAAAACCCAAGTCACCCTTAGGAAAAAAGGAGAGAAATATGTAAACTTATGCAATAAGGAATAATAAGGGTGAGATCACTACAAGCCACATGGAGATTAAAAAGATCATCAGTACCTCCTTTGACAGCCCTTACTCTCACAAGGTAGAAAACACAAAAATTGGCCAGATTACAAGACACCTATAAATTGTCACGACTGATTGAAGAAGATATAAAACTTCTGAATAACACAATCCTAATGAAATTGAATATATAATTAAAAATTTACTGATAAAGCCCAGATATTGATGGATCCACAGCTGAAGTCTCCAACAATTTTAGAGCAGATTTAATGTCAATTCTCAAAGTCCTCAATGAATCTGGAAGGCAAAAGACTCTCCCAAAGAAATTCCTTGAGGCAAGTACAATTACCCTGGGACCTAAACCAGAGAAAGATCCAATCAAAAAGGAGAACTATAGGCCAGTCTCTCTAATGAACAAAGATGTAAAATCTTCAATACAATATGAGCAAACACAATACAGCAAGTGATCAAAGAAGACTATACATCCAGGCCAAAGGGTATCATCCCTAGAATGCAAGAATGGTTTCATACATAATCCATAAATGTAACATACCATGTCAACCATGCCAAAGACAAAATTCACATGATTATCTCAATAGATAAGAAAATATTGGAAAAAGTTCAACACTCATTTGTCATGAAATGACAGTATATAGAACACTCCCAATAGAACAAGTTTTGTAAATTTAATAGCAAAGCTTAGTGTTATAGTACGGTTCAAAGTTAACACAAAAAATCAGTACCATTTCAGCACCCAAAGAACAATATACCTAGAAAGAAATTAGGGAACCCTTGCCCTTCACAGTAATATCAAAACAATGAAATACTTACGATTCAATTTAACAAAGAAAATAAATGCTTTATATAGTGAAAATTACAGTACTCTGATAAAAGAGATCAAAGAGGATTTCAGAAATGAAAAATATTACTGGCTCCTGAATAGGAAAACCCAATATTGTGAAAATCACCATACCTCCAAGATAATTGTACAGATTCAATGCAATCCCAATTAAAATACCATTAGTGTACTTCACAGATCCAGAGAAAATGGTCATTCCAAAACATTCTCTTCAAAATTACTGGTGAATTGGGCTGGCCAAATAGCTCAGCAGATTAAAGTACTGCATGCAGGCACAAGGGCTAAGGGTTTCATCCCCGAGCCTGCTGTGCTGGCAACGCCCTGGGGCATGCTGAGTCTGCAAATTAAACTGGGCATGGTGGCACACACCTGTAATCCCAGCCCTTGAGAGGCTGTAAATAGTCAGATCACTCTGAGTCTAATCTAGTAGTGAGCCCCTGAACACCCTATAGACCCTCCCAAACAGACACACACACACACAGACACACACACAATTATTAGTGAACTTCAGTCAATTCAGCTAATGAGTCAATGAATTAATCCCCTTGAAACTATACATGTCGTGTACAATCTCTTTTCATAAACTCATTAGCTGGAAACTAGATCTTCAAGCCATGACTGTGAGAGAGCCTGCTGATTCTCTTTACTTTCGTAGTAATAGAGATTGACCCACGACTGTCACAGTGAGATACATCCTCTTTCCTTTTTTATTATTTTGTTTTATTTTAAGAAAAATCCCCTACAAGCACTAAATTGCCTCAATGCACTCAACGTTATTCTCCTGCCTCAGTTTCACAGAGTGCTGGGTTCGTAGGCACGTGCAACTGCACATACCTTGGAAAGCTACTTTGACTCACAATTACATCACTGCTCAATTTCTCTAATCAAAAAATATTCTAAAACATTAAGTTGTGTGAAAAAACAATTAAAACAGTCCTTCTATGTATTCCCCCTACTAAAAACTGTTTTATTGCCTTTGCATGGACTCTATAATGACAATAACAGTAGTCTGAAAATGAAAACCATGGAGAACATCAGAAAATGGAAGGATATGGCCCACTCCTTGATAGCAGAACCAGAATAATGTAAATGCCCATTCTTCCAAAACTGTCATATAAATTTAATTCCATTCTAATCAAAACACCAATGTTATTTCTCCTAAGAGAAGTTCATCTGGAATCAGTAGAGACCCAAAATAGCAAAAGAAATTTTGGCCTTCAAAAGCCATTTTATATATATATATATATATATATATATATATATATATATATATATATATATATATATATATATAATGGTTATTTAAAAACATTGTATTTCCTGTAATGTTATAATAATCTTATTAATTTTAATCTGCTAAAAGAAAATATCCTCCATGGGGGTCAGTGAGTTAGTTCAACAGTCTAAGCTCCTTCCTGGAGTGCACAAGGACCCAGGTGCCACATGCCATGCTTCCATTCTTGTCACCACAACCTGGCATGGTGGAGCATGCCTATAATCCTAGCACTGAGAAAGCTGAGACAGGAAGATTTTTATGAGTCCAAGCTATGTATAGTGAGGCCCTGTGTGAAATAAAAAAATAAATTAGATTTTGAAGATACCTGCTATGTTTTTTACATAGAATGAAATACTCTATGACAGCAGTTTCATCAAATTGTGTGAAATTACTAGGCATCTACTTGCAAATCCAATATGTAGGCGTAAGGTTTATATGCTCCACTAAATGAACTCAAAATAGATCCTGAACAGAAAAGTAAAACAAAAAAATGGTTAAATCCTGGAAGAAAATAATGGAAGAAAATCCTAGGTGAATATATGATGATGAAATTTTAGAAACAAAACCAAAAATATGATCCATGACATAAATAATTGACAAACTGTATGTCTTTAAAATTAGAAACATCTTTTCTGAGAAAGACAATGTTAAGAGGCAAAAAAAAAAATGGACTGAAGAAGTTATTTGCAAAAGAAACTTCAGATAAAAGTGTTTTCAGTTCAAAGTATAAATAATTCTTAAATTCATCTGTGGATAACAAATAAACTCATAAAAAATGAGTTAAAACTTTTAACAGCAGAGAAAAGACAGACTGATGACAAATAAGCACATGAAAAGACACCCATCAAAGAAGTGATGATAACAATAACTAAAAATTTACTGTGCACTAGCAGACATAGCCAAAATCTGGAACACTGTCAACAGCAAAAGCTAGTAAGGATGTGGAGTAACATGAACTTTCATATATTACTGGTAAGGATGTAAAACTATTCAGTTTGCTTTGAATGTAGTTTGAGGCTTCCTTACAAAACTAAACATAGTTTTACCTCATGGTTTGCCAGAATTTTCCTTGGAATTAACTCAAAGGGGTCAAACATTTACACTTAGCCACACACACAAAATTGCCCACAACTTCACTCATAACTGCCAAAACTTGGAAACAATCCAGAGGGCCTTCAATAGATGAATAGATGGACTAACTGTGGACCTTTTATATAATCTAGTACTCAGTGATAAAGGAAATAAGCTATCTAGCCATGAAAGGACATGGGGGGAAATGCTTGCATATATCTTCTAAGTAAAGAAACCAATCCTAAAAGGGCACTTCCTGTATTACATTCTGGACATAGCAAAACTATTAGATGTATCAAATGATCAGAATTGTTGTCAGGGTTGTGAGGAAGAGGGAAGGAATAAAAAGTAAAGCACAGCTGACATTTAAGTCATTAAGAATAATTAATTCTTTAATAATGCATATGTGTCATTTTTTGACTCCTACAGTCAAGAGGGAGAAAAGCTACTCCTGCAACTGGCACCAGACTTTGGCACTAAACACATAGCACTGGTTTTAGGTGCATGCAGAATAGAGTTATTATGTCAGGAAGGCTTTCACCAGATTTCAGAAGAAAAGTTTGGAGGCCAGAAGGTGTACCCTGATATGAAGCTTGGGTGTGAACCCAAAGGGATCGTGGAGATCCCAAAAGTTTGGAGAAGCTGGAGCTATGGCAACTATAAGTGCCATAAGTGCAGTCACCGAAGCTCTTTAGAGTTTGAAGTTTAAATCTTGCCACAGAGCGCTTCAGATGCTGTACCTGGAGCTAAAGGACTTAATGGTTGCCCTGCTAGATTTTGTACTTGACTTAGTTCCATGCCTTTATATCCTCCTATTTGTAATTTTTGTGGGTTTGACACAGCAATGGAAAATAAACACATCCTGTGTCGTTAAATGTTCAAAATGTTTTTCTTGAATTTTATTTGCACAGAGGCTCACTACTGAGATTTTTCCTTAAATCACAGAGAAGACTTGGGACTTGGACTTTTTGGTAATATAGAATTGTTAGGAGTTTGGCAACCCTTTGAGCCGAAATAAATTCCTTTTGCCTAAAGGTATGGGAATGGGTGTTTTCAAGCCAGGGAGGCATGTTATGGCTGGTGTCTAACTGTCTCTCAGATCCTTACACAGTCGTGGGGGCCTGAGATTTTCGGAAGTGGCTGAATATAGAATTCATGATTGATTCTGGTCCAAAGCTGGGACTAAGGGTGTGAGTACTACACTCAACCCAGGCAGATATCTTAAATACACAATAAGGAAGCAGCTTGCATCCTCTTTCTCCTTAGTTGCTGTTGCTGTCTTCCCCTGCCATGAACCATTGCCCCTTTGTGGTGTATCACCCTGTCTTGGGTGAGCCAATTATGGGCTGAATCCTCTCCAAAGTGTGGTCTAAATAGGCCTTTCCCCTTTTAACTTTGGTTGTGGGTATTTTTTCTACCATTAAGATAAGTAACTACAATAATGCCTCAAAAAAAAAGCAAAGTTAAGAAGGGTTGGGGAAATACATTAATTTGATGTTCTTGGATTCAATTGCTGTTACCAAATAAATCAATTTTCACAAATCAATTTACATATCTCAAGTTTATTTAGATCACTTACAATTTGATTCTGGTATCTTTTTCCTTGAACTTGCTTTCAATAGTCCTTTTGGACTAAGGTTATTGACCCATCCTGGGACTCTGAATGAAAGTGAACATTAAGCTACTTTGCATGTTTTTATCCATTATAGAGATGAATATAAAGGTGTTTTCAGAGGTAGCACCTTGTGTTCAATCCCTGGATTGTGCATGCTACAGCCTTGGTTCTTTACTTAGTCTTCTCTTTGTGCCTTCTCTCTGATATTCAGCTATCTATTATGTAACCCTGGATTTAAAAAAAAAATGAGTCTCTTCAACTGGAGGAACTCTGAGATCTTTTTCTTTGTGGGATTTTTTTTCTCAACCTAATTTTTCCCCTGAGAAAAATAAGAAAAGCACATTGATGAGTCTGTACTTAAAAATCATTGAATGTAATATATCACATATAATTTAATAGGACAAAATTCAAAAAAAACTTAAAATTAGAATAGTAGATTTTATCTTTAAGTATGCTGTCAAAGGTCAACTACTCTAAACACAGTTTCAAAATTTCAACTATTTTCCTTATTATGAGTTGAAACTAAGACTTTCTCTCCTTGTTTCATAGATAATATGATAACTTTATGGAAAGATATTCCAGCACCTGGGAGCAATTTTTGGCTTACAGCTAGCAAAACTATAGATATATCAGCTCTATATTTGTAAGGAATTCAATTTTGTTAATGACTTGAATGAACTGAGAAAATGATTGTGAGCATCAGGTTAGATATTGACTCCAAATGAAACATGGGTTTTAGCATGGAGAAACCCAATAGCTTGTTATGTTGTGCCTGGAATCCTGACATTTATGAATTCAAGGGCAAGAAGGTTTTGTGATGTGAAGACACTGAATTTAAGCTTATTTGTTACATAGCAACAGAAAATAAACACAGACCCTGATATAAGTTGTTCTAATCAAGAATAAACCCTGACTATCAAAGTTTAAGTTACTATACAATTACTTTGGAGTATCTGGATTAAGACAAAATGAGACAGCGTTGTTGAATAAAAGAAGAACATATCCATCACAATAAGGTTGAACTTTTCTTATTGTTTTCGTTTCTGAAGCTAATTTTGCTGACTGTAATTCATTACATGGTGTTTTACGATCAGTACAGTCCACTGTATCAGCTCACTGTAAAATCGCTGTGTTAGTACTTTCTCCTAGGTATGTGCCTGTGGCAAAGGTTGATGACTTAACTTTTCTAATTCTAGTCAATGTTTTCAATAAAAAAATGGAAAACTTTTTCAGTGCTTCTAACATTATTTTAAAGATTCAGGCCTCATCATGCCAAACAGATGACTAAGCTGCCTCATTTATCTTAATTAAAGTTCATCTTAATCAAGACACTGTCTGTCATACAATATTTTTTGAAAGACAGTTCTAAGTCTAACCATCATAACTCAGTCTCAAGGGAGAGTGCCACGCTGGGGTTTCTATTTGAATATACAGCTCACTGCCAGTGCAAAGTGTCAGTTCTAAAACCTCATGTAACAAACTTACTGAATGAAACAGAACAGGATACTCATTCAATTCAATTTTTTAAAAAGATTTATTTGCTTGTTTATTTATTTATTTGGTACTGCATCTCCCTACGTAGCTTGGACTTGCAGTGATCCTCACCAAAGCTGGGATTACAGGCAGGTGACCAGTTTCAGTGGCCAGCATGGCATGTGGTATGAGGGATTGAGTCCTTCTGCTTGCCAGGCAGGAGCTTGCAAATATCTATAGTTATTTGCAACAAAACACATGTTAAATAGCATTTCTAGTATGTCAATTAATGTCCTTCTGCTTGCCAGGCAGGAGCTTAGACTGCTGAGCTATCTCTCTAGCCTTCAATTCAAAATTTTGTAGCATTGTGCGCTAACTTTTTTTCAGAATTTGCGTAAGTAATTATGATGAGAAGATATTAAATCAGTTAATGTATTTAGAAACTTCAATTATGGTGACATTTGTTTATTAAACAAAAGACAATTAGTTTAAAATAGCATATTACAATGTGTTTCTGGCCTTTTACATTATTGAATATTGATAATTTGAATGAGTAGCATACTGTATCCTTGGTCCAGCTTTTCATCCATTCTCTCTGTAGTTAGAAGTAAACACGCTATCTTTTGTCATCTAACATCCTATGACCTCCAGTTTGAACATGTAAATTGCTTTGAAAAATAGATGTGCACATCACGGCTAGCAGTAGAGGTGTGGAAAGCATTTTAGTACTTGTTCTTGTTCTCTTTGCCTTCTACACTAATGTTGAAAAGTACAGGCGAGTTCAACTCATTGGGCCTGGGAGGAGGAAGAGTTGCCTGGAGTACAGCACCAAGTTTTCTCCAAGTCAGTGTCGGCGAAAACAGCTGTTCCCACTCAGCCAACATCTTCAAACAGCTGCGCAACTTGTCAGCTTGTGATCTACTTAGTGCTTACTTTTGTTTGACACCGCGATTCTACGGTTGGTTATACAACGCTATCAAAAAGCTATTCGACTTATTTCCAAATTTTGTGTTTGTATAAAACTCAGAAGAAATCAATATGTACTATAATAACCATTGCTGAATTAAGACCATTTTGTTTAGTGAAATTCTATATTTTGTGTTTTATTTTTACTATTTTTATACTCTTTGAAACATGAAAAAAGATAATAAGAACTATTATTCAGTTAAATAACTGAAATTTCTAAAATTTTCAACAGCTTAAACACATTACAAATAATAATTTCACAGGGCTTATTATGACCAATAAAAACATGGTAGATATCTGAATAATGCACTTCAAGTAGCACAAATTCATGTATACATGGCTTTAAATGAAAAGAAGTTTATATTGGTTGTAGGGCAAGCTCTTAATTTTACCTTTGAAAGTTATTATTTATGAATGAATACAAGCATATAACAGATCTCATTAAATTCCTTTGATAATATTCATGCAAATGAATCTATAGATATTTGCAACAAAACACATGTTAAATAGAATTTCTAGTATGCCAATTAATGTTTATGAAATACCACAAGTGGTTTTGTGTATTTCATCAGTAGCAAACATGAAACCGAGGTTGTAGCTATGGGACCATTTGATAAAATTGGCACACATAAGGCAAAAGCAGGCGCAGACCATAGAGACAATGTGTGAATGGCTGCAAAGGATCTTCAGCCATGTTCCAGGAAGCTATTTCTCTCTTTCAGGCACAGAGTGGGAGGACTTTAAGGATCAAACATTTTCAAGG
Source organism: Ctenomys sociabilis (assembly GCA_004027165.1). Taxonomy (NCBI): domain Eukaryota; kingdom Metazoa; phylum Chordata; class Mammalia; order Rodentia; family Ctenomyidae; genus Ctenomys; species Ctenomys sociabilis. The sequence goes on from PVKA01020689.1 coordinate 28,229, forward strand.
AAGAAACTGAAGTTTCCTGTGGGCTTCATTGTGTGGCTATGGTTTCTTCAGTTTCTTCTTCCACATTCTGGCATAGTCATGAGTCTTGATCGCCTTTCTGTGATGCTGACTTAGTGTTCAGAATGTGAGCTTGGAAGAAGACATGGATTTTTCCACCTAGGTTTTATAAGTTATCTCAGAGTTTTAAGACTCAGGTAGAGAAATGTCATAGGTGTAAGACCGCTTCAGATAACCACCACTAGGAGATGCCTCAGAACTCCAGAGTGGAGTTCGAGGCCTGCAGGCAACTGGCTCCAGCTTATGAGAACTTCTGTCTGTGCGCAGCACAGCAGACCCACATAGGCATGGTATCGAAGGGCACAGGATGCCTAGCACCTGGCCTAGCGCATGCTGAAAACACTATATGGGGTTGAAATACTGTCCTCAGTATTGAAGATTTACTGTTGTTGGTATATTGGGTTTTGGACTTACAACCTGTTACCTCTAACATCTGCCGGAGCATTCAACTTCTTTCTCCTCATTGTATTCTAAAAACAGAAATTTTAATTTTGTAAGATCATGTATAGGAAATTTTGCCTCAGTAAGTCTGATCTGGGGCTTAGCCATTTCTGATTTAGATGATATTTAGATAGCAATTTAGATTTTCCAGTGGTACTGAAATACGGCTTATACTGTATGACCCTGTTGCAAAGGAATAAATGCATCTGTATATGAAAAAGGTAGGAAATAGGGAATCTAGTGGTGTAGTGCCATACTTTAATGCAATATCCCATCAAAAATTCCTGTGGAATTTTGATCCTCCAATGCAACAGTATTAGGAGATTTGGCACTTGAAAGGTGACAATTCATGGGGCTGCAACTCCTCACAATAAATTATTGCTTTAGAACAAGGTCTTAATATTAAAAAGAGCACACTCTTAAAGGAACACACTCTTGTCCTTCTACTATAGTATTATATAACAATGAAGTCCTGAAGGACAGCAAGTGCTGGCATATTGGCCCTAGATTTATGTGACTTGAGAATTGTAAGAAATAAATATCTAGAATTACCTCAGTCATAGGTATTTTGTTACAACAGTACACATGGATTAAGGTAAAATGTTAACATATATAATTTCATGTGTTCAAAACTTGTACAGAAAGATACTTAAAAAAGTCTCAGTGAAAGAAGACACTTACTAATAGCTCAGTGGATTAAAATGCCTGCAAGTGGGTGTAGGGGCTCGGGGTTTGATCCCTGGGCCTGCTCTGCTCACTCTGCAGACTGGATGAGCAAACACAGTAGTTTAGATTGCATGTGGTGGCAGCACCTGTAATCCCAGCTCTTGGGAGCTGTAAACAGGCAGATAACTATGAGTCCGACCTAGTAGTGAGACCCTGAACACCCTGTAGACCTTTCCCTAAAATACAAAAATAAATAAATAAATAATCAAAAAAAAAAAAAAAATAAAGTGGAATAGGTATAAGTAGCTACAGTGAGATAAGGTTCTCCCAAAAAACTAGCTTGTTGAGCATTCTAGGAGTCTGAGCCAGAAAAACAGCTACCCTCTTATTCACCACTCCAGCAACCACTAACACTCTCGTCCACCCACCTCACACCTAGCTAACACCAGCGCTGCCTCTCGTGAGGGCTCCGTTTGAACCTGGAACTCACCATGCCTCAGTGAACAGACTAAATGTGTTACCCAAGTAAGCTGGCGAGGTGGTTGCTGGGTGCCAAGGCGCAGGGCTACCACTCTTCCGACCGGAAGGTGGTGGTGCTGGCAGGCTGCAGAGAGAGGCGCCGGGGCAGTCACTGTGGTCTTAGGCCCCAAGAATGATTTTGGAAGCACTTGTTCCCTCCTGAGTTCGCCAACGAATCTGAGGCCTGTTGGTGCCAGATCCTTTGTGAAGTATGTATCATCAAGTTCTAGGCTTTTCTTAGCATCATTTTTGTAACTACTTCTATGTCATCTTCTGTTCCTGGAGTTCTTAAAGTCTTCTATGTTCAGTTTTGGCAAGTTGTACCTATCTAAGAATCTTTTCTTCTATTTTGTGCTCTCCAATTTTTTGACATACATGTTTATACAGTGAGAACTAAATGCTTTTTTCTGGATTTTGGTAGTATTGAATATAATTTCACCTTTTCCATTTCTAATGTCATTGATGTGTGTCTTTCCTTTCTCTTTCTTGATAAGATTAGCTAAAAATTTGTTTGTTTGTTTGTTTTTGCTTTGTGGAATCAGAGATTGAACTCAGGACACTTCACTTACCAGGCAAGCATTTATTCTACTCAGTTATCTCCTTGGGCCTACGTTATATTTTTCAAAGAACCAGTTCTTTGGTTTGTCGCCTTATTATTTTCTTTTTCATTCCAATTTGTTTATTTGTACTCTGATCTTTATAATTTCCTTCTTATACCAGCACTGGATTTGGACTGTTCATTTCTTCTACGTCCTTGAGATGCCTCATTAGGTCATGTATTTTGGCTCATTCTGTTATTCTGATGTGGGCATTCACAGCTATAAAACTTTTCATCTGAGTGCTTTCACTGTTTTCAGTAAGTTCTGCTATGCTGTACTGGCATCAGCATTTCATTCTAGGAATTCTCTTATTTCTTAATTTCCTCTGTGGCCCATTGGTTATTTAAGAGTGTGTTGTATAATTCTAATACATTCATGTACTTTCCATGGCTACTTCTGCTATTGATTTTTAGTTTACTTATACTATGATCTCATAATATGTGTGCTATAATTTTGATCCTTTTGCATTTACTTAAGCATGCTTTATTGATAAATATAAGTGCTATTTTGAAAAAAATACCATGTGGTACTGAAAATAATACACAGTCTACTGTTTTGGAATAGAAGCCTTCAGTATCTCCATGATTTCTTTATTGTTATTCCTGTTTGTTTGTTTACTTGGTCTACTTATTCAATATAGCGGGGTATTGAAGATTATAATTATAATAGTATTTATGTTTATCTAATGTTTTTGTTTATTATTAGTGTTTGTTTTATGAAATTGGATGGACCATGATGTTGTGCATATATTTTACATTTGTTATCTTTATCTGAAAAAATAGTTTTGTTAAGCAACATGTAATATGCTTCTGTAACTCTCCTTAAATCAGCTCTGGATTGATATCCACATTCTTTTTTTTTTACATACAAAAATATGCGTTAATTTGTATAAAAAAACCTACATTTATTCAAGTATAGACTTTTTTCTGGAGCATATTCATAGTTGTGAAACACTTTAATTCTATGCTTAAGGTTTTAAAAAGTAGTACTGTTTATTTATTTATTGTATTAATCAAGTGTATTGGTACGACTTGGATATACATAATGATCATATTTGTCATAAGGAATCTGTACCTGTATTGATATATCTTGATTCTTGATTTCCTATTTCCCCTTCCCTTCCTTCAGTTCCTTTCCCCTCCTTATTTACAAAAGCATTGTTTCTGTTTTTCCTTCTTGTTTTTCTTTTTTATAAACAACTTTATTGAGAAACAAATAACAATGAGACAGTTTCATAACCGATTATTAACATATTTTCCATAATTAATACATTGCATATTGTTGTCTTAGTGGTTATTCACAGTGCAAGATGCAGACATGGTATCCTGTCCACAAACATTATTAGAACAAACCTCTCTATTCACTGAATTAAGAGAATGGAGCTGTGTATATATCCTATTTTGAGTATACAGATACATAGTGGTCATTCGTTTCTATCCCATTTTTTAGTTAATTTTGTCAGAAAAGGGCATTCCATTGTCATTTAAATAATGTAGATGCATGAATTCAGCAAAATATTCCAATATAGTCCAGTACTCCATAATAGCAGTGGGTTTTCCGTACGATTGGTAATGTCCAACTGTACTAAAATAAGATAGAAATTCCTACTTGTTTTCAGGTTCTTGTTGTATGCAGTATTTTTTTCCATCCTTTCCTTATTTTTTATTTATTTATTTTTCCAGCGGAACTGGGGATTGAACTCAGGCCCTTGCGCTTGCCAGGCAAGCGCCTATTCTACTGAGCCATCTCCCCAGCACCCCCATCATTTTATTTTTATTTTACTTTATTTTATTTTACATTTTATTTTATTTTGTTTTCATATTTGGTACAGGGTCTCACTATGTAGCTCAGACTCATAGTGATCCTCCTGTCTCAGCCTCCCCAGCTTTCGCCACTACAGCCAGTCTTGGGTGGTCTGTCAGCCTGGAGGCAGGGCTGGTGTTGTATGTGGTTCTGGGAATCAAACCCCAGTTCCTGAGCTTGCTTACACAGGTGCTTATTCCTCTGAGCTATCTCAATAGCCTGATATGTATGTATGTATGTATGTATGTATGTATGTATGTATGTGTGTATGTATTTGGTACAGGATCTCACTACGCAGCTCACACTGGCAGTGATCCTCCTGACTTTCAGCCCACCCAGTGCTGGGACGACAGATGTAGACGGCCACACCTGGTCTCGGTCTCCTGCTTAGCATGCCCAAAGGCAGGGCATCTAGTACCGGGATCAAATATTTTATCTTTTTGGTACAGGGTTTCACCATGCAGTTCAGGTTGGCCTGCAACTCACTCTGTAGCACAGGCTGGCTCCAAATTCACAGCAATCCTCTTGCTTCAGGCTTCCTAGTGCTGGGACTGGAAGTGTGCACCACCATGCCTGGCAATTTTTTGATATCTTGTCTATGCATTTATTTTTTTGTTAACTGTGTTTGGAGTTATAGCAATACATTTTTTGTTTTTGATCCATTGTGTTAAAATGTGTCTTTTGATAGGCAAATAGAGTACTTTCGTACTCATAGTTATAATTGGTAGGTATTGACTTATTCTTGGCATTGTGTTATTTTTCCTGTTTCTATGTTTTAGGGGCCTGACCTCTTTTTCTTTGGGGCCATTGCACTTGCTGCCTCAGGTGGGGCACAGTGGTGTCTCTGCCCTCAAGTGCAGGCCCCATGATGCCGTGGAGGCAGAGTAGGACATCAGTCTTTGCCTGCCAGGCCCACGTGGCTCGAGTGTGTGAAGCAGCGGGAGGATGGGGCCTTCTCTCCCCACCAGCACAGCCCACCAGTGCCTGGTGGTCACAGCGGAGTCAGGGCTGTGCCTAAGCCATGATTACAACAAATTAAAATCTTGCCTCAAACAAAAAGAAATTATGATTATTAGACAGGAGAGAAGAAATAAAGTTCGGTAGAAAGAAGACAAAAAATAAAAATTTTTATAAAAACTTGTACTCTAAAACAGCAGCTTTGGAGCATTAGCCTCATGTGTTTGGTTTTTTTTTTTTTTTTACTTCTTTTTCCACTTCCCAAGGAAAAAGTCTGGAAAACTCCCTCAGCTGTAAATAGGTCTGGCTATTCCATTTTGCTTGCAATTGATCCTCTTTTTCCCACAAAGGGACCACTTTTTGATTTTTCTCATGGTTACAGAGCATGATCTTACTACATATGGACAATCTTCTTCACACCCTAAGATTAAGACTAAAACAAACCAGATTGAAACTGAGATTCCAACTAAGGCTTTGCTTTATCAAACTCTAGAGATTTTTCCCCACTTAAAGCACAAAAATGATCTCCAGTTCCCGAGCGTAATGCGCCTCATTTCGTTGAGCACCCACATGATGCTTCTGGGTGCATCCTGTATCGCTCTCTTTTATAAATCCTTCTCAGACCTTAGTAGCTGGTACAGCCTGAAAATTATTTTCCTACAGTGAGAATCAATAAACCTGTATACTTATTTTAAAGGCAGGGTTAGGTTCCTTGTTTCATCCTCTGAGACCCTCAGACTCAGCCTGTGACAGTTACATAGACCAAATAGAAATATGTATTCAAACCAGATTGTTGGAAAGCAGTTAGCTGCCTCCCAAATCTGATTTTTATTCCCAGTCTTACATGTTGAAATGATAAAGCTTTGCAGCTACCAATGTGAAAGGGCGTTTATGAGCATTTCTTATGGTGTATCTGTGGGTAGTCTGATGACTACATTAAGTGTGAATATATTCAGACAGGTAAAGGAACCTAGTGCATTGTAATTTTTCATATTTTTTAACTTTTTATTTTTCTGTATTGGGAATTAAACTACATTTCATATTTTATTGACATTATATTGAAAAAAATTTCCATAAAGTATAACTGATCCTGTAATATGCATTTACACAAATGAAGTGATCATTAAAATTTTAAATAATTGATCACTAGAGGACAGAACTATTAATAAGTAACTAATGTCATTAACTAGAAGTCTAATTTTATAAATTTATTTGTTTATTCTTTAGAAACTTGGTAGTGGCATAGGAAAATAGTTTGAAATTTCTTGATTTAAAGTGAATCCAAAATAGATTAAAAGCTAACAGTGAAATAATAGGGAGCACCTTGAGCAAGCTACAAATCCACTGTTAGTTTGCTGCATTAGACATGCTGGTCTGTCTGGGGCTACATGCCTTGACTGATGCTCCAGCAGGTGGCATGTGGAGAGAGAACTGTCCATGCCACTGTGCTAAGTAGAGGTCTCTGTGACCTTGATGCTGTGACTTCTCAAAGTACGAGATCACATTTCAGCTGGAGACTGACGCCTGCGCAAAATTCTATAGAGGTAGATATTAGCCCAAGTAAGCAAAATGTTTCACAGGAATCAATGGCATATTCAGACAAGAATGTCTTTCGCTCACTAGACCTGGCCCTTCTCAGTGCCCTCCGCCTGGCCTTTTTGTGGCTTTCTCTATATAACCCTGGAAAGCTGCATGGACTCAATGAAGAGTATTAATGTCAGATTCTTGGTCATGGCCTTGTAAGGGCTCTGACCCTCTTGACTCTGGCATTTTCAATTACGATCTTTTTTTCTTTTATCCTTTGTTGCACCCTCACTCAGGTGGTTAGGGGATTGATCAACCCCCCATGTTGAAATATATATACCAAAAAGTTTAGTAATTTCTGTCACTGGGGAAGTTTTGAGATTTTTCCACTAAAGGGGAGGTGGGGGAACTAACAAAATAAATTTGCTGGTTCTCGCCATAGGAAAGTTTTTAGAATTCATCAAGTAAGAGACATAAGTAGATTTATTAGGCAAAATTAAAACCACAAAGAAAATAGGATAGAAACTACAGCATGGGAACTGAACATATTTCTGATGAAGAGAAGGAAGCAGGCCAGTTCCTAAAGGAAAAGGTCAGCCTCAGTGGGCTTGCTGAGGAGAACCACAGCCCAGGGGGTCACTGTCTGGGTCTGCTAGTTGGCTCCAGAAGTCAGTGCCCCCCTAGGGGGCAGCATCTAGGAGGCTGAAGTTGTTGCTTTTGTTTGCCTCAGTCCACATCATTATAGATTTTACAGTTAAGCTCGGCAGTCCTTTATGTAAGTGATGGCTTTCTAAAGTGGAATTTAAGAGTGACATCTACGAACAAGTCCATAAGATTCACAAATAAGCTAAACTAGTCCATAGTTCTTTGAAGTCTGGTTGGGCAAGACATGCAGTAATCATGGAAAAGCATACTTTTATTACACAAAAACAACACAAACAATGACTAAGTCTAAGTATAGACATCTGTGTTAGTTACTTTTCTCCCATTGCTATGATAAAATGTGCAGCATCCAAATTGAAAGGAGGAAAATTATACTTAGCTCAATGTTTGTGTAAGTTTTGATCCATAATGGGCTGGTTCCAAGGCAGAGGATCTCAGCAGAATGAGATTACAAAGGAAAACCAGGTTGTAAAAAGCAGAAGAAAGCAGAAGCAAGCCAGGACAGTTCTTTCTCACCCTTCTATCTTAGCTAGGCTACCTCTGGTGAGTAACATTTGCACCCTGAATCTTTGTTCCCTTAAACCTAGTGTTGCAGTGCCCCACTCTCCAAATCTACTTCTTAAAAAACTCCACATGACTTTGTTGAGGCTCAAGTGGGACATCTAGGCACAAGTTATACCATCTATTTTCAAAGTTGACGAGTGTTAAGGAAAAAAAGTCTGATATTTGTTAAAATGGTAAAGAAGGCTTTATTCAAGATTATAAATGAGATGCTACTGCAGCACAGAACAGAAATCAAGTTTAACTCCAAATATAACAAGAAGAAATCAGAGTGCAGTTTTAAGTGGAAGAAAAAATGCTAAGTTACCAGATATCAAAGGATGAGAATACATAATTTGACCAGCAATAGAGAGGTGTCATTCTCTCTAGAGTGAATTGGCAGGATTCTTCCTAAAACTTACTATATAAGGATGAACATAGAACCCCAAGGTTGAGGTGAAGTCTAGAAAATTCAAGTCCAAAATTTGGCCAAAAAAGTGTCTTTTTGGTCCCTCCTCTTATTGAAGGAACACATTTTCTTATTTTTCCTTTGTACAAAACAAGTGCTTGTCTCAATCAATTATCTTTTATATATATAAGGGCTGAATAATCTGCTCAGATTTGGTAGTGAAGGACATGTGCTAGATAATGCAAACCATTAAGCTTATAAATGACTACAGTTTCTATAATAGCTAGGAAAAGCAAAATTTAATCTCTAGGTTGTGAGTCAGTTTTTCAGTTCAGAGCATCATTAATTTGTAGCTTTTGGCTTGGAGCCCCTTAGTATCGGGGACAGAGGACGCCAGCACCAGGCTTCCTTCTTTGCAATTGAAATGACTTCAGTGATTACATGCCCACTAGCAACACATGCAAGTTAATTCTCTGTGATTCGGAAAGAATCTGCCTTCTGCCTTCAAAGTTTCCTTGGATTTCCCAATAAAAAGCCAACCAGGTAAGTATCAGATCACAGTGCTGACAGGTGAGGAATGTGGAAGAAAAATGTCCAAATATTATTTTATGGAGCTGTAGCCAGATTTTGAGAAAACTAAACTCGAGGGGCTGATGAAGACTGAAAAATATACAAAGATGGCAGGCGTGCTTCTGCAAGTAGATAAAGCAGAAGACAAAACAGATTCCAATAAGTAAAATATGCCAAAGAGAAGGGATGGGGTAATAATCTAAGAGCTCACAAGGCTGAAGCACAACTTTTCCTGAAGCACAATATTTCTAACTACTGGCATCCTGTGTTGATTATTATTTAAATGGACTAATTACTTGTATAGGTGAAGCAAGAGTAATCACTGCACTCTTATTCTTATTCAGCTGTGGTTTGTTGGATATTTCCGTACAGCATCTCATGATAAAATTTTGAAAGACTTCAGAGATCAGGATGATAATCCAAAAACTCACCACCAAATTTCAACCTGCAAGTTGGGGTGAAGCCTTCTTTTCTTGAGCATTTTGATACTTTTCAGGTTTTTGTTTTTATTTTTGATGATTGATTAATTAATATATTTATTTGGTACAGAATCTCCCTACACAGCTTGGAGTCATAATGACCTTCCTGTCTCAGCCTCCTGGCACTGGGATTACAGGCATGCACCAGCACTCCTGGTTTTGGTGGCCTCCGTGGTATACCCAGATACTGGGGGCCAGCACAGCATGTGAAACTTGGATCAAACCCAGGTCCTTGCACTTGCCAGGAGCAGCTTAGACCACTGAGCTATCTCCTCAGCCTCAGCTTTCAATAAGTGATGTGCTTGGCTTATCTGTAACATATGAAAATTAAAAAAGTGCCATAGAAATAAGAAAACTCTCAGACTTTCTTAAATTTGGACGGATCATACACAACAAGAGCATAAATTTCCTTTTAAAAAAATTCTCACAAAATAGATTTTTTCATTGTCAAACTGTATGACTACACAAAAAGTATTTTCTTTTTTCAAACCTACAGCTTTCATATCTAGTTGAACATTTGTTAAATTTGATCCATGAAAATTATAGTTTTCATTCCTGTCATTGTAGAAGGGCAGTCATTTCACTTTAATTAAATTTTAAATATTTTCCCTTAAAAATTCATAGTTTGTGCATAATATACTTTTTATACAAAATACATCTACACTTTTTGCATATTAATAAAGATGCTTGTCTTACACACTTACTAGTTCCATTTTTATATTTGTTAAAATTTTTCACTATCAGTATTTTTTCTTACGAAGAAAACTGAAAAATACGTATTTGTGAATTATCTTGCGTTAAAAGCATAATAATAGCGTTCTAACTATACCATCTCATAATTTTATTGCTAACTATACCATCTCAAAATTTACCTTACTGTAAATTTTTCAGTCTACTAATAATTTGCTTATTAATAAATCCAAATATTTTAGTGTATCTATACCATTTCAAAAAAGAAACCCAAAATATATGACAATTATGTGTAGCATTTTGGTTTAATTACTTACTTCAACTCTTATTAGAAATTATTTTATTTTATTTTACTTTATTATTTTATTTTATTTATTTAATTTTTTGGCACAAGCGATTGCACTTAGGACCTTGAACGTGCCAGGCAGGTGACTAAGCTGCTGGGCTATCTTCTTGTCCCAGAAACTATTTTAGATCAACCTGTTACATTAAATAAAACAAAGCTAGTCATCATCTCAACTAATTGATTCATTAACCGCTTTTATATCACATACATGTTAAGTGCCATAAAAGAAAAAGCAGTACTACAAAATAATGATAGATTTTTCATTTTACTTCTGTGTTTAATATAGAAAATAAATAAAATCAAGTAATTGACTTAATTGCATGTAGTTGTTTATATTTAGTTTGAATTTATAAATGTTATTATCTTAGCATGTAGTGCATAACTATTACCTTGTTTGGCTTATGAAACCACATAGGATAGTAATGTTTCCTTGTGTATGGTTCATGTCAATAACCCAGAAAGCTTCCATTAGTCACAGATCAATTATTAATTTCTAAAATTTTCTGGGGCCACAGAGATAGCTCAGTACAATACATTCTTACCTGGAAAGCACACAGGGCCCTGAGTTCAATTCCTGGTATGTCAAAAAAGTAAATAAAATAAAATTTTCTATTAAAGCTTTTTAAAGGTACCTTGTAGATTTTATATCCTTTTCTGAGTTAGAAATGTATCACATATAAATGCAAGCATATAAATACATACACATATAGACATAAATAGAAATCTTATGGTTTTATTTTAAATTTTCACCTCTGTGTCAAGTGAGTATGTTGATCTAAAGTCATTGGTTTTTTATACAAAAGCCGACTCATCTTTTCTTAACTTGTTTTTGTACAAATTGAATTTCTGAATCAGAGGCTCACTGAATGTGAGGGTGGTAGTATTTACTGTTAATATTTCTTGCACATACTTTAGGGTCTCTTTTTTCCTTTTCTGTATTTTAACAGAAGTATGGGCTGGGTGTGGTGTTGCACGTGTGCAATCCCTGCATACAGGATGCTGGCGCAAGTGAATCACTGTGATTTCCAGGCCAACCTGCACTACAAAGCAAGTTCAGGTCCAGCCTGAACTGCACAGTAAAACGGTGTCTCAAAAAGACAAGAAAGAAAAGAAAAACAGCTCTTTACCTGGACTAACGGACGCATGGATGACACTTTGAATGAATGAAAAATACTATGTTAAGCAACTCTTGAGATTCCCCAAGCCCATTTGACAGGACACATTATGTAATTTCTTTCCAAATAAGTTTTTTGTTTTTAGTTTTCACTTTTTAACCGCAGTGGTCCAAAGGTCATTTGTGAGCACAGATGGAGACAGGTCCAAATTTCAAATAACTGGAAAATTGAGGTGGAACAAAAAGAAATTTCTGGTAGTGATGGACAGAGAGATAGAGGAAGAATAGCTGAAAAGAAGCATAGTGAAAAATAATCACAAATTGACATTGGTATAAAATAGGAAAGAGAGTTGGGAGACAGCTCAGTCATGGCTTAAGTGCCTGCCTGGCAAGCACAGGTCCTTAGTTTGATCCACAGTACAGAAAGAAAGAAAA
>PVKA01020690.1:0-39939 GCA_004027165.1 Ctenomys sociabilis
CAAAAGAAATTGTCAACAGAGTGAAAAGACAACCCACAAACTTTGAAAAAATCCTAACTAATAAGCAATCAGACAGAGGACTACTGTCTAGAATATATAAAGAACTAAGATATAACAGGGCCCTCAAATTTAAAGACCCAATTCAGAAATGGGCATCTGAGATGAATACACACTTCTCAGAGGACAAAATTAAAGAAGCAAACAAATATATGAAAAAATGCTCCACATCGCTACCCATTCGTGAAATGTAAATAAAAACAACACTGAGATATCATCTCACTCCAGAAAGAATGGCTTTCATAAGGAAATCAACCAACAACTAATGATGGAGAGGTTGTGGGGAAAAGAGAACACTTCTCCACTGCTGGTGGGAATGTAGACTGGTACAGCCATTGTGGAGGTCAGTGTGGAGACTCCTCAAAAGAATAGGACTAGAAATCCCATTCAAGCCAGCTATCCCCCTATTGGGAATTTTCCCAAAGGATCTGGATACATTGTATCATAGAGATATATGTGTACCTATGTTTATAGCTGCAAAATGTGTGATAGCAAAATCTTGGAAACAACCAAGATGTCCATCACATGAGGAATGGTTGAAAAAAATGTGGTATTTCTACATAATGGAGTATTACTCAGCTATTAAGAATGATAAGTTTGAAGCATTTATACTGAAGTGGATGCCACTTGAACATATACTCATAAGTGAAATAAACCAGACACACCTGTGTAAATATCATATAGTCTCCCTAGTATAACAAGCGAAAAGCAGAAATACAAAGTAAAATACAACGTACAACAAGTAAAATCAATTGAGTCAGATAAGGCAAAGTGAATGGCATATGCTGCAGTATACTAATCAGCTTTTCTTCTGTCTGATTAACAACCTAAGATCACAAGTCAGAGTTGGAGAAATAGAAGAGCCACAAGGCCAGCCAACATTTTGGCTCTAGCCTTTCAAGGTCAGCGGAGACTCAGGACATAGGAGAACCTGTACTGCAACATCATGAAACTCAAGTGCGCTCCAAATTTTCTGAACAAGGAGATTATGGAGCCACAGAGGAAAGAGATTGTAGTTCTAAAGTGTGCCTGAGGAGAGTCACATGAAGAGAAAACTTTCTCTCAAGCTCTCACAGAGAGCAATCTGGTGAAGCATTGGCCGTGACTCATCCACATGGATGACACAGACAAAGGAACTACAGAATAATGTACAGGACTACAAGATAAACCCTGAGAAGACTTCAATGACCACATAGGAAATATAAAGTTCTTGTGTTGGTGTATAAGTGTTGATCTACCTAGGTCTTAACCATCCAGCAGAAAAGTATAGAAATGAAGTATACATCGTGAGGCCATAATATTAAGCTGAGCTGCAAATGGCTATGGTCAACAATTTATTTGAATAACTCACTATGATTGCAGAATGCTGGACGGTGTTGGATTGTGGTGTCGAGTTGAAGCACCTAAGTTAGTTGAATGTCAATGGAGTGCCCACTTTTGACAGGTGTAGACAAAGTAAGGGGTGTAGAAAGAAAAAATCATGATGTGTGTGTATAGACAGTACAGTTGGGATAGATAACGCTGTGCTTCCACATAATTCTATGAGAGGCAAGATCTGCACTAATGGTGGTTGGACAGGATATTTTGTCGGCCCTTAGTACTATGGTCATCCACTAGGTAAATAATTATTGAATTTTTTATATAATTCAGGTATAAAAAAATAAGATAAGTAAGCAACTGCACTCTTAATTCACTGATAAGAGATATCTGCTAAAATAATATCTGTAAATATAATATCATGTATGCACCTTGTACAATACCAAAACGTTATGAAAACACTTTGCAATGTATTAATTCATCAAATTTGTATGGTTAAGGTGTCTTCGAACTGTCTGATTGACATTTGTATTTTAATAAAATAAAAATAAATGAAAAATAAAAAAAATATAGAAAAAAAGGATGCCCACTATCACCACTCCTGTTTAATATGCTTCTAGGAACATTAGCCATAGTCATTAGACAAGAGATAGAAATAAACATAACTAAAATTGACATGGATATTTTATTTTGATCAGGTAGATTTTTGAGATCTTCCTATATTCTTGGTGTTTGGACTCTGTCTGTGGAATATCTAGCTAATTCTTTTCCATTCTGTAATTGTTTCTTCACTATTTGTTATTTCCTTTGCTGTACAGAACTTTTAAATTTAATATGTCATTGGGTGATTATATATACATATATCATTTCATATATTTCCTTTCATATATTTCATAGTGTTTCATTCAGAAATTCTTTACCTTTACCTATGTCTTTTAGAGTTGTATTTATTTTATTTTCCAATATACTATGTTTCTTTTTTAAAATTTAGATCTTTGATAATGTTGAGACACCTATTTTCTTCAGTATTTTATCATGGAGGGATGTGGAATTTTGTCAGAGGCTTTTTTCTGTATCTGTTGAAATAATTATGTGATTTTTGTTCTTGCTTCTGTTTATATGATAAGTTACATTTTTTTATTTGTTGAAACATTCTTGCATCCCTGGGATGAAGCCTACGTGTTCATAGTGTAGGCTCATTTTGATGATTTGATACATTCCTTTTCTAAATATATTTCTAAGGATTTTTGTATCTATATCCATTAGAGACATTGATCTATAATTCTGTTTTGAGGGCCAGCCAGATAGGTCAGTGTATTAAAGCACCTGGTTAGGCAGACACAGGGACGAGGGGACGGGGGTTCAATTCACACTGTGCCATAACAACCCCACCCCTGGGGCCCACTGAGACGGATTGAGACCGGGCGTGGTGGCGTGGGCCTGTAATCCCAGTTCTTGGGAGGCTGAAAACAGGGGAATCACTACCAATCTGAGCTGTGTGGTGAGACCCTGTAGACCCTGTAGTAAATACAAAAAAAATAATAAATAAATAAAATAAACACATAATTGTTTTGTTTTGAGTAGTAGTGGTGGTGATACTAGGTTTTGTTGTTGTTGTTGTTTAGAAGCTTGTTTTGTTTTGGGACACTGACAATATTAGCTTCTGTGAAAGATTTTGGAAGTACTCCTTGGTATTAAATCTTCCTTGAAGTCTTGTAGAACTTTTCTGTGGTTTCATCAGGTCATGGGTTTTGCTAAATAATGTTCCTATTGCTACTTCATTTTTTTTTGTTTGTTTGTTAATTGATTATTCAAGATTTTCATGTGTTCTTGTTTGAGTCATGATAAATCAGATGTAGCAGGCAATCACTCCATTTCTTCTGAGTTCCAATTGTTTGGCATGTGTACTTGATGAACATTTTCTAGAATTTGGCAGTATCCACTGTGATTGCAGTTTTCTCATTTTTAATTACACTAACTTGTGTTTTTCTTTACTTTTTTCTTTTGGTAAGATTGTTTAAGGTTTTGTCTGTGCTATTTATTGCTACAATGAATTAACCCCATATTTGCTAAGTTTTTGTGTTTTTAATTTCTACTTCATTAGCTCCTTTGCTGATCATTATAGTTTTCTTCCATATAAAAGTTCTACCTTTGTATTGTCCCCCTTTTTTAAGATCTTAAAGTGTATAATTACCTAACTTATTCGGAGTTAATCTAGGTTGTTTTTTTTTTAGTGTGTGTGTGGCCCCAGAGATTGAACTCAGACCCTTGCACTTGCCAGGGAAGTGTTTATTCTACTGAGCCTTCTCTCTGGCCCCAAACTTTCTCGTAGGACTAATTTCATTGTATCCTATGAGTTCTGGGATATTGCAGTAGCATTACTGTTTACTCCTAGGAATGATATTATTTCTTCTTAACTTCACCTGTGACTCATTGATTATTCAAGAGTGTATTGTTTAATTTCTATGAGTTTATATTGTTTCTACAGTTGCTTTGCTATTGATTTTCAGTTTCACTTTAATGCAATCTGATAACATGCATGATAAAGTTGCAATCCTTCTGATAGGCTTAGGCATACTTTATTCATCAATACGAAGTCTGTTTGGAGAAAGTACCACATGAGGCTCCGTCTCGGCAGTAGCTTCATGATAGGCATGAGTCTAGTTCTAGCCTTCAGCATAAGAATGCCAGCTTTCCAACATCATTTATTAGAGGTTATCTTTCTTCCAGTGAGGCTGTTTTGCCCATTAATCAAAGATGAGGTGGCTGAGTGTGTTTTTAGTTGAGTCTATATCTTCTAAAGTGTTCCACTGATCTTCAGATCTGTTTCCATGCCAGTACCATGCTGATTTTATCACAGTAGTTTTCTTTTTTTTCATCATTAATTTTATTGAAAATCAATAATTACATAGTACATTAAAATTATAGACAAATATTGAAAACTGAAAGATAAAATGTAGACAAAATGAATTTTGGATAGATATTTCTGAAATGAAAACACAGCATGAGATTGATAATAGAGCACATTGTAAATAAATTATTTACAAATTTAAATAAATGTAACAATAAACATTTTGTACAATAAAAATGAAGAAGAATTTACAGATCAGTCATATAATAGTTTACTCTGTGACACAGTCAAGAAACTTACATTAATATAATTAGAATTATCAAACTAGAAAGGGGTAGGCAATAAATATTTAAAGATTTAAAATTTATGGATTTAATTGACGTTATAGCACCACACTTCCAAGAATAATGAACCTTTGCACAATAAATTTGAATAAAATCATACCAAGATACACATAAATGAAATTCATTCCTAAATTCAAATTCCTTCCTAATTCTAAAGAAAAATCATTAAAGCATATACACAAAAAATATTAGCTATGGAAAGAAAAGCTAAATAGCATCTTATTCCACATTGGGAAAAAAAGAGCAAGTGGGTAAGAAACTAGACTGAATCAAAGGACTGAAAGAAAAAAATTATGTCCTCACTGAATTTTGTACTTAGCAAACATGCCTTTGAGAACTAAAAGTAAAATATTTTCCAGTGATACAAACTGAAAATAGTCTAATACATCTGGACATAGAATATAGAAAATAACAAGAAGTATACTCCAGAGAGCACGAGAAGTGGCTACATGGTCCTGGATAAAGAATAAAGGGCTCTCAAAAAGGTAGTTATGCAGGACTACACAAAATATGTTAGATGAACACATTTAAAATGGCATTGAAGATTTCTATGAAATAGTATCAATCTTATGTCAAGTTATATGCTTATTTTTTCTTTGTTTACTTTTTTTTTTTTTTTTTGTTACTAATGACTGAACTCAGAACCTTGCTTTTGCCAGGCAAGTGCTTATTCTACTGAGCTATCACCCCCACACCCCATATTTTTTCATATGTGTGTGTGTGTGTGTGTGTGTGTGTGTGTGTAAAAGACAAGGAGAAGTTAATAAAAAATGCAAATATACTTTGTAAAGTTTCTAATACTAGGAGAAAACATCATACCATGTCTTATAAGTAGATTTTAAGTCACAGATACAGTTTAAATCTTACAAAAAAGTTAAAATTAAACAATTTTCAGAAAATTAATTAAAGCTTAATTAAATCAAATTAAGTTAAATTAAATATTTCAACATAATTTTCCAAAATTAAAATTAAAATTAAATCATTGAGGCCAGAATACTGTGTATAATACCTATGAATCTGCCATCAATTCAGAGTACTCACATAGTATTTGAATAGGTTAGTATATACAAAAATATCAACAAAGAAAAAGTTTTCATGGAAGTTAAGTATTACTAGGAATAAAACATAACATAAATACTGGAATGGCAAACATGTGACCAGCAGTTCCAGCGGTTTGGTGATAGGATATCACACAAAGTTCTAGTATATGGTGGACCTGGACAGTGTCCACGAGGCTTACTGGTGGCCAGTTGTCACTTGTGGGATGGGGCTACTGATATTTCCTTGATATCCACCACTTATACCTGGACAGAATCATGACACAGAGGGTGCAGGAGAGGTCCATTTATAGAGTACGCTGATGGAAATATTTTGCTGCTGTATACAAAAGAATAATTGAAAGACTGCTGTTGTATACTTCTTATTCTCCTGTGTGTAATTGTTTGCCCTATTTGGTGGGTTCTTTCCATTCTCATTCATGGAGTTGTGGTTATTTTGATCCCGCTCTAGAATCTCTTTTAGTAGTCTATGTGGGCTTGGCTTTGTATTCATGAAATTCTTCATCATGGAAGTGTTTCACTTCTCCAATATACTTGAAAGACAGTTTTGCAGGGTATATCAGTCTGGGTTGGTATTTGTTTTCTTGCAAGACCTGTAGTACTTTGCTCCTTGCTCTTCTTGATTTGATAGCTTGTGAAGGGAAATCTGCCATTATTCTGATGGGTTTTCTTTTAAATATGATCTGTTTTTTTTCTCTAGCATCTTTTAGTATATTGTTCTTGTGCTCTCTAGGATTTCGATTATTATATGTCTGCATTTGTTTGGAATTCTATATGCTTCAGTTACTGAATGTCAGATCGTTTCCCCATATTTCAAAAGTTTTCTGCTATTGTTGCTCTACATATTCTTTTTATATCATTTGTTTTGACTCCTTTCTCATTGATGCTTATTAGTCTTACATTGTTCAGCTTTACATCATCTTGCAAATGTTGAAATATTTTTTCCTGCATCCTAGTTGTTTTTAAAAGATCTTTTCTTACCTTTTCACTAGCTGCAATGGTGTCTTTAGGGTCTGAAAGTCTATTTTACTTTCAAACAGTTTTGCCAGCTTGTGGTTGACATTTTAGTTTCCTGTGTATCACGTTGAATCTGCTTCATGCAATCTACTTCTTTCCTATATTGATCATTCAAGGATTTGATCATTTTTCTTTTCTCTATATCTTCTTTGGAAACATTTAGTACTTCTTTCATTACCATTATCATTCCTTTTTTCTTTTTTTTTTAACTTCAGACATTATTTCTTATCTGATTTCCTCTATACCTTTCTGCAGTTGTTTCTTTACCTGAGACGTTATTATTTCAGAGATTTCATATGTGTGATTTTCAATTTCTTCTATGATATTGTCTCCTACATTTGTTCTGTGTGAGCTCAGGGCCTGGGAATGCACTTTGCTCCTTCTCCTTGTCATTATGTACATCACTGTCTTCTGACCTTTGGTGTAGAGCTTTGATAGAGTTATTACCTCCCAGGTCAGGAACTACCAAGTTCAAACTCATCCAGGTGGGTTTATCTTGGGTCTAACTACTGTGCTCCACTTCTTCCTGCTGCACCCCTTGGAGATGAAACCTCTATGCCATGCTGGCAAAATGTTCTGCTCCTTGATCAACTGGGTGGATCTTGCCTCTAGCCTCCCTACAGGGAGTTCTGCCAAAGGGTTTCATACCGGGCCTGTCTGATGGATGAAGTTCTGTTCACATGCTGGGCCTTGGTGCTGGATAGAATAAAGATCTGGCAAGCCCCAGGTGGTCTCACTCATACTCTGGGCCTGGGCTCTGGGTTAAATTAGGATGTAGGGCCCAGGCCCTCCACTTACGCTGGCCCAGGGCTCTGGCTCCAATGAGGATGGGCCTGAGTACTGGGTCAAATCAGAGCAGCTTTTCTTAAATGACCAGATAACCATTATTTTTACTCCCTTTAAAATAAAAACAGATTGAAAAAATAAAGTACTAAACTGAAATCAGGATATTAAAATATCCTGATTAAAATATGGGCAGCAGATGCAACCAATGTGGTAAAGATACAGTGGCATACTTGAAGGACAAAGCTATCGTGAATGGTAAATTAATGAGAAATGTCTTAAGAAAATTAATATGAAAAGTGGATGCAACAACACTTGAAGTCTCAAGCAGGATTGATATAAAAGTAATAGAAACTAGAAAAAATCTGAAGACAGATAAAATATCATAAATATGTGTTTACACAAGTAAGAGCACAAAACTTTACAAACATAAAATGTATTTAACATATAGTGCAGTGAAATATATAGAACCTCAAATATCCATTATGAGAAAAAAATGTGTAACATATAACTAAAATACTAGGAACATAATGTAAGAACAGTGTCCTAAAGAATAGCAAACAAAAAGAGATGAATAACCTCCAAAAGAAAACCTATTAGAATTGCAACACATTTCTCAATGCAAATCTTTATTTTTTTTTTTTCAGAACCGGGGATTTAACTCAGGCCCTTGTGCTTGCCAGGGAAGCACTTATTCCACTGAACCATCTCCCCAACCCCTCACCATAAATCTTAAAAGTCAAATATAACATGGAATCAAGTGGTTTTAGACCTTAAAGGAAACAACTTCTAATCTAGATTATTACAGACTTTAAAATTATCTTTTAAAATTGATGGCTAGGGCTGGGGAAATAGCTCAATAGAATAAGCTCTTCCATGGCAAGTTCAAGGGCCTGAGTTAAATCCTTGTTCTGCACAATAAATAATTAAATTAATTAATTAGAATTAATGGATAATTAGGATATTCCAAGGATAAAGTAAACCTAATAAAATACAGGACTGCCAAACTAACACTCCAAAAAACTTCATGGGCTATGTCAGGAGAAAGTAATAAAGCTATCATTTCTAAAATGTCCACAATAATGATGATGTCAAATAAGGTTATCAATTAAATAGATAGGAAATAAATTAAAACAGCAACAGGGAATTAACACATTGATACAAATAAGTCAATACTTATCAATTATTATAAGGAATATAAATGAACTCAATTCATCAATCAAAAGACACCAAGTAGCAAGAAACAAAATCTAAATTTATGCTGTACAAAAGAAACACATTTAGCACAAAAAGAAATTCGTAGAACTTCAAACAACACAAAACAATATTCCAAATGACAGAAACCCAAAGAGAAGGAGGAACGACTATCCTATTTCAGATAAAATATTTCAAGCCAAAGATGATTTTAAAAAAATGCATTAAAGGGCTGGGCAGATGGCCCAGTGGTCTAAACTCCTTCTTGGCAAGCGAAAAGTTCTGAGTTTGATTCCTAGGACCACATACAGGGCTGCTCCCAGAACCCCGAGAATGCCATCAGGTGCATGCCTATAATCACAACACTGGGGAGACTGAGTCAGGAGGATCACTATGAATCTGACCTGCATAGTGAGACCATGTATGAAATTTTATAAAAAAGCATTAAAGAACATAGTATATACAGATTAAAAGAGCTATTTATCTAGAAGAGTGAAGAATTACATACATAAATGCACCAAACTTTATAAAACAAACTCTAAAGGACATAAAAAAATCAAATAAGCATCAATATTTAGAGTAGATGTTCTCAATAATCTCATAGCTCCCTTATTTCTTATAGAGAAATCACTTAAATAAAAAATATTAAAAATAAAAGTAATTAGAAATCAATTAAAAATCACTTATCTTAAGGCTAACAATAATTTACCTTGCAATTTGGAGCATTTATTTCCAGCACCCGGAGCAGAAAAATGACTGCCGGCCTATCAGCATATGTGTGTCAAATGGGACATCTAATCAGCTAGTTTTCTGAGGAATCTTCACACTGATTTCCACAGTGGTTACACCACTCTGCACTCCCACAACAGTGGAGAACAATTGCTTTTTCCCTAGAGACTTGTTAGTATTTGTGACTGGTTGATTTTTTGATGATAGCCATTATTTATTGGGTAGCACACAATTGCAGTGCTATTTTAATTTGCAGGTTTTGGATTACCAATGATTACAAATTATAAATATAGTCCTTAGCTGCATCCATTTATCTAGAAAAGCCTTGAATTTATCTTTGTTAAGCCTGAATAGTACTCCTTTGGGTAAAAATACTGTCTTTTTTATCTATGGCTCAGTTGATAGACATTTGTGTTGTTTCCAAGATTTAGCTATGACAAATGGTGCTGCTGTAAACATAGGTACACATGTACCTTTTTGGTATAATGATTTCAGTTCTTTTGGAAAAATACCTATAAGTGGAATAGCTGACTTGAATGGGACCTCCTAGCTTTTTGAGGAATCTGGATACAGATTTCCATAATGTTTTTTCCAGCCTGCACTCCCACCAGCAGTGGAGAAGGGTTCCTTTTCCCCACAGCGTCTCCAGCATTTGTTATTGGTTGACTTTTTGATGACAGCCATTCTTTCCTGTGTAGGATAGTATCACAGAATTATTTTAATCTGTGTATCTTGAATGACCAATGATGCTGAACATTTTTTCATATATTTACTTGCCATTCATATCTCTCTATTTGTGAAGTGTATATTCATCTCAGATACCCATTTGTGTATTGGGTCTTTGAATTTTTTTTTTTCTCAGGCCCCTGCATTTGCCAGGAAAGTGCTTATTTCACTGAGCCATCTCCCTGGACCCTGGGTCTTTAAATTTTGGAAACCTGATTTTTTAAAAAATTCTTTATGTGTTCTATGTAGAAATCCTTTGTCTGAAGAACAGTCCACTATAATTTTTTACAAATTTGTGGGTTTTCATTTTACTCAGTTGGTGATTTCTTTTGACATGCCAAAAGTTTTCAAATGGATGAGATTCCAACTGTTGATTCATTGAAGTATTCCCCCTGCAGGTTCACTTTTTTTCATGAACTCTTTACATATACGTAGGTCCTTAAGATTGAAAACTACTTTCACCTCCAGAAGATTTAGTGTTTCCACTTTAATATTTAAGTCTTTGATCCATTTTGAGTGCAATTTTGTGCATGGCTATAGGCATGGGCCTAATTTTAGTCTTTGGAATGAGCAAAGCCAGTTTTGCCAGTATGATATATGAAAGAAGCTATATTTCTTCAAATGAACATGTTTGTCCCCTTTATCAAAGATAAGGTGCCTGAGTATGTTTGCAGTTCTGTGTGTATCTCCTAATCTGTTGGGTTGATTCTCAGATCTATCTTCTTTTGTTTTTTGTTTGCTTTTGTTTTTTCCGGCACAGAAGTTTTGTGGCATAAATTTACATTAGGGTTGTGAAGACAGTAGTTCTCTTTCTCAAACTCTCAATCTCTCTCTGTCTCTCTCTCTATCTCTGTCTCTCTCTCTCTCTCTCTCTCTCTCTCTCTCTCTCTGTCTCTCCCTCTCTCTCTCTCTGTCTGGTTGGGTCCCTCTCCACTTCTTTATCAGAGTAATACTTGCCTCTAGGAATGAGTTTGCATTTGCTTCCCTTTCAATTTTATTAAAGATTTTGAGAATATATGGCATTAGTTCTCTAAATTCATTATAGTAATCAGCTCTGCCTCTTAGGATGTGGGCTGTTCTTGGGTGTTAGGTATTTTTAGGACATTTTCAATTACACTGACTGATATTTGGTTTTTCAGAATTTTATTTATTTATTTATTATTTTATTGAAGTGCAAATATCAATGAGACAGTTTTAAGATACCTTGACAGGACGGATTCAATAAATTAATACATTGCAAGCTGTTTTCATAAGTTTTGGTATACTTACAGACATTATTATAGCAGATGTCTCTTATCAGTATATTAAGAGAGTGTAGCTGTTTATGTATCTTATTTTTTATACATGAATTATATCAAAGATTCCATAATTAATACTTTCTACCTCATTATTTTCCTGGTGGTTGTGCATAGTACTAGAAGCCGACATAATAGCCTGTCCAACCATCATTAGTGCAAATCTTGCCACTCATAGAATTACGTAGAGGCATGGCGTATCTATCCCAACTGTACTCTCCATACACACACATCATGATTCTTCCTTTCTGTATCCCTTCCTTTGTCTACACCTGTCAAAGATGGGCACTCCATTGTCATTCAACCAATTTAGGTGCCTGAACTCAAAGACACAATCCAACACAGTCCAGCATTCTACAATAATAGTGAGTTATCCAAAGATGTTGTCGACCATAGCCATTTACAGCTCCACTTATTATTATGGCCCTGCGGTGCATACCTCATTTTTATACTTTTCTTCTGGATGGTTAAGACATAGATAGAGCAAGACCTATATACCAACACATTTACTTTTTGTTTCTTATGAAGTCAGTGAAGTCCCTCAGGGTTTTTCTTGTAGCCCTGTACCTTATTCTGTAGATCCTTTGTTTGTGTCATCCATGTGGATGAGTCACGGCCAATGCTTGACCAGTTTGCTCTCTGTGAGAGCCTGGGAGAAAGTTTTCTCTCCATATGACTCTCCACAGGCACACTATAGAACTTCAATTTCTTTCTTCTGTGGCTCCATAATCTCTTTGTTCAGAAAATTTGTGGCTCAACTGGATTTCATGATGTTGTAGTGCAGGTTCTTCTATGTCCTGAGCATTCACTGACATTGAAAGGTTAGGGCCAAAATGTTGGCTGGCCTTGGAGTTCTTCGATTCTCCAGTTTTGACCTGTGAACTTAGGTTGTTAACCATCCAGAAGAAAAGCTGATAAGTATCCTGCAGCATATGCCATTCACTTTGCCTTATCGGACTCAATTGTTTTTAGTTGTTGTACAATTCCGTTTGTATTTCTTCTTTTTGCTTCTTACACTAGGGAGACTATACAATATTTACACTTGTGTATCTGGTTTATTTCGTGTAGGAGTATACGTTCAAGTGGCATCCACTTCAATATAAATGCTCCAAGCTTATCATTTTTAATAGCTGAGTAATACTCCATTATATAGAAATACCACATCTTTTTCAACCATTCCTCATGTTATGAATATCTCAGAATTTTTAAAGCTTCTTGACTCAGCTTTGGTATTTCGTATGTATCTAAGAATCTGTACATTTCTTCTGTGTTTTCTATACTATGAGAGTAAAGTGTTTGGAAATAGGGACTGATCAACTAGATTTCTATAGGGTTTGTAGTGATTTCACCCTTTTTGTTCCTTAATGCATGAATGCATTTTTTTTATAAAGTTAGCTATAGGTGTATCAATTTTACTTATTCCTTCAAAGAATAATGTTTTTGACTCATTAATTCTTTTTATTGTTTACTTCATCTCTGTCTTGGTTACTTTTCTCTCATTGCTGGGGCAAAATACCCACATCCAAAATTAACAAAGGAAACATTTATTTAGTTTGTGGAGGTGTCAGTCTGTACCTGCCTGGCCAGAGTTCTGCCACATGACAGAGAGCAGCAGTTCATAGTGGTAAAAACCAGCAAAACATAAAAGCAAAAGGGAGGGATAGCATCAACGATGGTAACAAAAAGCAAGTCTGTCTCCCTTTTGTCTTGTCTATGCCAGGCACGCTGTAACATCCACACCCATAAGCCCAGCAACACTCACACTCATAATCCCAGCAAAGGATCATGAATTAATCACAACCTTTAGATGTTCACCTCATGACTGTATGATATTTTAGTGGGGAGCAACTAGATACAAAAAATACCTGGCTCTATTATTGCATGTAGTTTTTCTCTGGACTTTATAATTTCCTGCCTTTGAGCTTTGAACTTGACTTCCTGTTCTTTGTCTCAAAGACGCAGGTGCAGCATAAGGGTGTTTTCCTCTTAAGACAGCTTTCATTGCATGCCACATGTTCTGTTAAATTTTAACTCCATTTTCATTTGATTGTACATATTCTTTAATTTCTCCTGTAATTTCATCTGTGACCTACTGATTATTCAGAAGGGTATTATTTAGTGTCCGTGTTTTTATAGCTTTTGCTGTTTGTTTTGTCGGTAATTTTCAGTTTCATTGCTCTATGGTCAGATAGTATTTATGGTATAATTTCCATTCCTTTGCATTTACTTAAGCATGTATATACACTAGCAAATGATCTATTTTGGAGAACAGCCTGTGTGCAGCAAAGAAAAATGTCCATTCTGATCATGTCACATGGAACACACTTTAAATGTCTACTAAGTCCATGTCTTGATAAATTTGGTTTAGTTCTATTGTTTCCTTTCTCATTTTTTTCCAACGTCAATCTATCTCTTTGTGTCCATGTGGTCAAAGTCATCCAAAACAATTGTGTTTTTAATGTCTGCTAAAATTTGTCTTATATAGTTGTGTACTCCTAAATATATAAATTTTTATCTCTTCCTTTTACAGTTTTCCCCTCACTAGTATGTGGTGACCATCTTTGTCTCTTTTCATCACATTTAGTTTGAAGTTGACATCGTCAGCAAGCAAAACAGCTAACCCTGTTTTTTTCTGAGCTTCTGTCCCATGAAATATTATGTTTCAACCTTTGACATTCAGTATATTCATTTCTTTTTCTTTTTTTTTTTTTGTGGAACCAGGGATTGAACTCAGGACGTGGCACTTGCAAGGGAAGCACTTATTCCACTGAGTGATCTCCCTGGCCCTTATTCATTTATTTTTGAATTAAATGTTTTTCTTGTATGCAGGATGTTCTTCAGTTTTGTTTCTTTATCCATGAGCTGATTTGCTTTTTTTTATTGGAAAATTGGATCCATTTATACTGATAATTATGAGTAGGTGGCTAACTTTTGTTATGTTGTTGCCCTAGTGCAGGATACTTAGTTTTCCCCTTTGCTTAGTTACTTGCTCTGTTTTGTAGCTCTATTATTGTTAAAGTTGTTTTCATCTTTGTCTTTTCCTAAAATATCTGTCAGTACTCTTTGTACAGTTGGTTTCTTCGTCATGAATTTTTTGAGTTGTTCTTTGTCATAGAAGTAGCTTATCTTTCCATTAAATTTGATAGTTTTGAAGGACACATCAATCTAGTTTGAAAGTTGTTTTCTTTAAGGACCTGGAATATATCACTCCAATCTCTTCTTGATTTGATGGTCTGTGCTGAGAAATCTTCCATGATTCTGATGTGCTTTCCATTATAGGTGATCTGTTTCTTTTCTCTAGCAGCTTTTAATATTCTGTTCTTTATATCGATATCAGGGATCTTGGTTATTGTGTGTCTGGGTGATGATTTATTTTTATTGTGGATATCTGGAGTTCTGTATGCTTCAGTTATCTATGTCAGATTCTTTCCCCATGACTGTGAAATTTTCTGCTACTACCTCTGCAAATGCTCGTCTTATGTTTTTTGTGCTATCTCCAGCTCTTTTGTTGATACCTACTAGTGTTACATTATTTTTCTTTGCATCATGTTTCATTTGTTGTATTGTTATTTCTTGTTATTTTTAAAAGATGTTTCCTTTCATGTTCACTTGCTGCACTGCTATCTTCAAAGTCAAAAATTGTATCTCCTTTTTCATTCAAGTTGTTTTGCCAGCTTTTAATTGAATTTTAATGGCCTGGCAATCTGTATGAATCTCGTTCATGCATTCTAATTCTTTCCTGCATTATTTATTCATTATTCTGTCATTTTCCTATTCCCTTCTGTGTTTTTTCATGACTTCCTTTTTTACCTGACAGATTATTTCTGATGAGGTATCCTCCACAGCTTGATGGAGTTGTTTCTTTACTTCACCTGCTATCATCTCAGAAATTTCAGGTGTGTGACTTCCAAGTTCTTCTCTAACCTTGTCTCCTAGATTTGTTTTAGGTTGGGTAGAGTTCAGAGATTGCCTTTGTTGTCATTTTTGCAGTCATGGTTGGTGGGTGGGATGTGTGTCAGCAACGATCTCCAGAGAGTGCTAGAGCAGGATAGGCTCACCAAAGCTCCTGCTATGTGGAGTTCAATGTGGTTTCTGTTTAATTAAGGAGAGGTGGGCAAGCTGCAGCTGAAGAAGGATCTAGTGATGATGAGTGCAGCCGAAGTTGTGCAAGGCTTTCTTGATGGTGCATTGGCACAGGGTAGTGTTCAACAGGGCTTCTGCAGGTCATAGCAGTATTCTGAGGTTGTTAGGTTTTTAAAAAGCCCTGCAAACATCTACTAAGTCTGTTTTTCACAAGTTTAGTTCAGTTCTGCTAACTCGTTTCTAATTTTAGTCCAGTTTATCCATCTCTTTCTGACAATGGAGTATTACATTCCTTCATTAAAATTTTGGTGTTGGTTAATTTTTCATTTTCATTAATGTTCATCTTATATAATTTGTGTTCCAATATTTGATGCATATATATTTATGATTGTTATCTCTACCTCTAGCAATTTTCCCCAAACAAATATGTAGGGGCCTTCTTTGCTTCTTTTGATCATTCTTATTTTGAAGTTCACATTATCTGTGAAAGGATATCTACCCTTGCTTTTTTCTGCATTCCTGTTCAATAGAGTATTGTTTTCCATTCTTTAACCTTCTATCTGTGAATTTCCTTTGGATTTAAATGAGTTTCTGATATACAGCATATTGTGGGATTTTTTCTTGCTCTACTCTGGCACTCCATCTCTTTTGACGGATGAATTAAGGCCATTGATATTGTCAACTATAATTACTTATATAGTGTGATTATATTGGCTTATCTTTACCATGGTATTTTCCCACTACTGTATCCCGGCTTTATCCCTCTTTATTTGCTTGTGCTGCATATTGCTTTCTTTGTTGTTGTTTTTGGAATTATGATTATTTTGATCTCTTTCTGGAATATTTTTCATTATTCTCTGTTGGATTGGTTTGATGGTCATTACTTTATTCAGTTGTTCTTTGTCATGTAAACATCTTAATACTGCATTAATCTTGAAATATAATTTTGATTGGAAGTTGTTTTCTTTCAAGACTTGAACTATTTCACTTTAAGCACTTCTTCATTTTATAGTTAGTGTTGAGAAGTATGCTGTGTGTCTGATTCGCTTTTCTTTATAAGTGATCTCTTTCTTTTCTTGATAAGATTTAAATATTATGTTCTTGTGCTGAGTTACAGGGAAATTCATTATTATGTCTGGGTGAAGAAATAATTTGGTTATGGCTAATCAAAATTTTAGCTGGAGTTCTAGTGGCCTCACCTAACTGTATGTCATACTATGTGCCATGCTTGAGTTATTTTCTGTTACTACTTCTGCAAATAATTTTATATCATTTTGGGTGACCTGCTTTTCCACTGACATCTACCAATCTTAGATTGTGGTTCTTTGCATTAAATTTCATAGATGTTTTTTCAGCAAACATTAAGCTGGATTGGAAATTGTGTTCTTTAGGGCCTAAAATACTTCATTCTTCTTCATTTGATGCTTCATATTAAGAAATCTGCTGTGATTCTACTGGACTTTCCATAATAGGTTTCTTCTCTCACACAGATTTTAATATTCTGTTCTTTTAATGAATTTCTTGTATCTTGATTAAATGTGTCTACATGTAGATTTATGTTGATTATGGATAACTGGAGTTCTATATGCTTCAATTTACCGTATGTCAGATTCTTCTCCCATTCTTGGGAAATTTTCTGCTACTACATCTGCAAATAATCTTTTTATGTTTTTTTGCTGATCCCTTCTATTTCATTGACAATGATTAGTATTATATTGTTTTTCTTTGTTTCCTCTTGTAGCACTAATGTTATTTCCTGGTTACTTGCTATTTTTAACAGATCTTTCCTTTTGTCATCTCTGGCTGTAATCCTCTCTTTAGGGTCCAAAAAATCTATGTTCAATTTTGTAGTAGTGGTTTGCCAGATTTCAATGGAATACTTAATTCTTCCCGTGTCTCTTTTAATCTTTATCATGACATTTTCTATTTCAACTTTGTTTATTTTTTGTGGTAATCCTTGTGAGTTTTGGCTATAGTTAGCTATGTCACTACTATGAAGAAAACTGTTTTTCATGAATATGTTCTATGGCTTGAAGATTCTTCATCTCAGACTAGTGAGATAGCTTGGTGGCCTAAGTGCCTCCATGACAAGCACAAGAATCCAGGTTTGATCCCCAGTACCACATGCTGTGCCTGGCCCAGAAGTCCAGTGTGCCTTGCCAG
Organism: Ctenomys sociabilis; assembly: GCA_004027165.1. Classification (NCBI taxonomy): domain Eukaryota; kingdom Metazoa; phylum Chordata; class Mammalia; order Rodentia; family Ctenomyidae; genus Ctenomys; species Ctenomys sociabilis. The sequence goes on from PVKA01020690.1 coordinate 17,618, forward strand.
CCACCAAAACCAGCCATGAGGGTGCAACCTGTAATTCCAGTGGTGGGGAGGCTGAGACAGGAGGATCACTGTGAGTCTGAGCTGCATAGTGAAACCCTATACAAATAAATAAATGATTTAAAAAGATTCTTTGTGTCAGTCCTAAGATCCAACCTTCCCAATTATTTAGAATGGAGTTCTGGTTTCTGTTTTGTTCATTTGGTGTAGCATATGGTAAGTTATTACCTCAGAGCTTCTCATCTTAGTTTCACAACAAACAACAACTGAATACAACAGATTAGTAATAATAATGGTATCAAGCACAATTTAGAAATTGACAAACTATGGTAACTATTAATTTTGGAATTTAGACCATAGAAACAAAGTCTATAGTTATACCACAGAACCCACTGTAAATTAGATGTTGGCATGAGAAATGTTTTCCTTTGTTATAGTGGATTTACTCTTGGTTCCTCCTGAGGAGCCAGTTGCCATGTCCCAGACGCTTGCTACGCTGTTGCTTGACCTGTAGTATAAGGTGATGGGCCTCCTCTGGAAAGAAACTCCTGCAGTGGCAGACAGGCAATATACCAGGGCTCTCTCCTCCTGTGTAGCTCAGTTAGGCTCCCATGATTAAGGAGGGGCAGTGAACAGAGTCTCTCCAATCACTGATAGCATACTAAGGCTCACTCAATGGTGGGGGGGTGATGGGCAGGCACTTTTTCTGCCCAAACACCTCAGTTCAGCTCACCAAGGTAGAATGGAACAGCACTTTCTTATAGACTCCCATTTTATTCTGTGCTAACCACTCAGGTTTTATATCATTTTCTTCAGCTCTAGTAGTGTCTTCTCTAGACTCACAAGTCATCACTTTTATTCTAGTGCTTTTGTGGTTGGTTATATTTTCTTTAGATTTACCAAGAACCTTACATAACTGTTCTACCTCCATTTCTATCCCTTCAGATGTATCTTCATTACTGCTTGTGATTTACTCCTCCTCGATGTTCCCTGTATCAATTTTGGAGGAGTTGAGAATTTTTGGAGACATTTTGTTGCTCATCTTCTTTGTTATTATTTTTGTAGGGGTGTTGTTTGTGTGTTTATTTTTTTGTGTGTCTTGTACTACAATTTACACATTACTTGTTCCAATGCATTGTTCTTTGGGAGGGATCCACATTGTTTTTTATAATGTCACAGACACAGGGATATTGCCAGAGTGAAAACAAATTGCTAGCTACTATTATGCCACTATATCTATGGTAATAAATTTAACAACAGTGCTATCAGATGTCAACTGAATAATAAAAACCCTAGGATACATTCATGAACATCACTTTGGCAAAGAAAAGAGGACCCTAATTTTGGTGAAGACAACCATTCCCCTTATATTGTCTTATAGTAACTCTAAGCACTGGTTTCTTTTATATTTTTCTTTTTCTTTTTTTTTTCTTTTTTAAGTATTGGGGATTGAACTCAGGGCCTTGTCCTTGCCAGGCAAGTGCTTATTCTGCTGAGCTATCTCTCTGGCCACACTGGTTTCTATTGCATGTTGGCAGCAGTGCAACAGATCAAACACATCATTAATCTATATGCTTTCTTCACAACCGCCACTGGTGAAAGTCATTCCTACTAATCCTGGCCTCCCACAAGACAGTATGGCTCTTATAATCTTCCTGGCCTGAATCCAGGCAACTCAGGTAATCTATAACATTCTTATTTAGCTCTCACCCTCTCCAACCTTATCTGCCAAGGTCTCTGTGGAAGGGTCTGAGTTAGGCCTTTTTTAAGTATTTGATTGTTGCAGGCTCTCACGATGCAGCTCAAGCTCATGGTGATCCTCCTGTCTTCAGCCTTCTCAGTGCTGGTATTACACCCCTACGCCAGGACACTGTGGCCGGTTCAGCCCACCCGGCAGCAGGGTTGGCATGGTATGTGGTGCCGGGATTGAACAGCAGTACCTGAACTTATTTAAGCTTGCCTAAGCAAGTGTTTTAGTCCCCTGCGCTATCTTACCAGCCCACTTAAGTCTTGAAGGGCAACCTTTCACTTGGGCATTTGTCTATTTTTGTTAATTTGGTCTATTTGTTATCACTTCTGTGATAACAATATATCATGGAGAATCCAAGCACTAGTGATGAGACACATGATTTCCAAGTTCTACCACCAGAATTGGACCCAGTGGACATGAGGGTCATCAGAGTCATCTGAACACATTTCCCAGGTCATCATGGGCCTGGAGGAGGTCTCTGGTGTGCAGGGAAAGCGATTCATTGGTTTGTACAGATCACCATACACAAACCTACTCAAAGAGTCAAGAATGCATGAAAATGTACCTTCCTTTGCTCCTTTTCCATCTTATAAAACTTTACTATATCTTCTCTAAGCTTTGTAATTTTGAAAGACAAAATTGAACATATACATTTCTATTTTCTGTGGGTTTAATATCTGGTATTTCTAAACACTTGGTCACTTAGAAATAGTTGAGAAAATATTTCTTGTTGAAATTTATACAATGATATAAATAGACATGCAATTATAATTGTGCTTTTAAAATTTCCCTATGCTCTTACACAGTGGTATACAACTTGCATGCATACATGATAAACAGCTTGCACACAAGAAAACTACAACTTTTTTACATTACACTCCCTCATAAACAAACACAACCACAACAACAGATGGAAATAATATTAGTCAAACACATGGAAAGAACTTTGCAAATACACTCAAAAATAGATCTGTAAAATTAAAGAAAAATCATGTGCTCATTTACAGTTCTCTCTTCTTCCTTCCCTCTCTCCCCACTACACACACATGCACACACAAAAGCGCACACAAACACATCAAATCTTTAAGGAGTAACCTTTTCACAAATTGAAATATTGAGTATAAAGCATCCTGTTGATTGAAAAATTAGGTATCCTATTATAACAAGTTTGCAGTCTAAGACAATGTGATCCTAGCCCACCATGATGCCAATTCTGCTGCATATGGCACATTCTTCATATAAAAAGGCAGGAGCACCCCCTGGACCTCTCCAGATTCCATCCAGGCCTGCTTAGTGAGTGAGACCTTCCTCAGCTCTCTTCAGAACCTTCCACCCGTCTGGAGCCAGCCCAGGCCAGGTAAGTGTGTGAGAAAGCTTCCGGGATACACTGTACCCTCAGGATACCTCTCTGGATCAAGCTGAGGCCCATTAATTGAGTGAAATCCTCCACCACACCCTCTGAACCCATCCATCCCTCCAGACCAAGTGCAATCACAGGCCCTGCAAGTGTGTGGGAGAGCTTCCCCACACGCCTGTACCCACTTGTCACCACCAAAACAAGGCCAGGCCTGGCATACAGGCCTGGGGTTAAACTCGGCAGCTGAAGACCCTGCAAAGGGAGTAGGGGTCAGAGCCACCCAGCTAATCCAGAAGCAGACCATCTTGCTACAGGAGCACAACATGTTCACTCCCAAGGGCTGCAGCAGGAAGGAGTTCAGCATAGCAGCCAGGCACAACTGGATGAATTAAAACTTTTCAGATGTCCACCAAATATCAGTAAGTGCTAAGGATATAACTGCACCAAAAATCTATGTCAGAGGATAGTATTACATGAAATGACAAAGAGAAGAAGGAAAATGCAACTTCAGACACCATGCCCATCCAGAACAACTGTAAAAGACACTAGCACAGAAGAAATTGGGAATTATACAGCTTAAATATCTGAATCATATACAACAGCAGAAAAGTACAAAGGAACCCAGATCAGAAATAACCTCTGAAATAAAAAGAAATCTCTGATTAATAGCATATGAAGTAAAGAATCAAGTGCAAAAACATATGCAGGAAATCCGATCAAAAATAATCTCTGCAGTAAAACAGTTAATAACTGCTTCCAAAGAATACACTTATTAAAAAAATAGAGTTGATTAGAAAAACAGTGGATTCTTTGAATGAGCAATACAGAAAAGAAACAGATCACATGAAGCAAAGTCAAATAAATATAAAGGAACTTAAATTCTCAATAACAACCTTGCAAAACCATTTGACTGAAACTGAAGATAGAGTTTCAGATCTTGAAGACGCCATCGCAGCTATGAAAAAGGCAAGAAAAGATCTCTTAAAAACAAATAGAATGCAGGAAAAAATAATTCATCACCTGCAAGATAATGCAAAGATGAACAATGTGAGACTAATAGGCATAATGAGAAAGGAGTCAATAAAAGGGATATAAAAAGAAAATGGGCAGAAGTAAAGCAGAAAACTTCCCAAATATGAGGAAACAATCCAACATTCAGGTAACTGAAGCATACACAACTCCAAATAACTTCAACCCAATTAAAAATGCACTGAGACATATAATAGTCAAGATCCCAGAAATGCAGCACAGGAACAATACACTGAAAGCCACTAGAACAAAGAAATAGATCATATTTAAAGGAAACTCAGTCAAAATTACAGCCAACTTCTCTGCACAAAAAAATGAAGGCAAGAGCACGGATCAGAGTACTTGAAAACCTTTATGAAAATAAACTTCAAACTAATATACCCTGCAAAACTCTCTTTCAAGTTTGATGGAGAAGTGAAATACTTCCATGACAATGAACAACTAAAGAATTTCATGATGACAAATCAAACAATACTTCCAGAATATGTTCTAGAGAGGGACCAAAATGATCAGAATTCCACGAATGAGAATGGAAGAAATCCACTAAATAGGGCAAACAATTAAACACAGAAGAAAAACAAGTAAACAACAGCAGGAAAATAACATGGCATTCGTAAGTCAATACATCTCAATTATAACCATCAATGTAAATGGCCTAAATTCATGAATTAAAAGAAATAGACTGGCACAGTGGATTAGCAAACAAAATCCAACAATATGCTGTATATAAGAAACACAATTCAAAAAGAAATTCATAGGATGAAACTCAAACAATGGAAAACAATACTACATGGCTCAGCTCCTCAGAAAAAAAGCAGGGGTAGCACTGCTGTTATCTGACAGTCTACACTTCAAACCAGAAATGATCAAACAAAATAAAGAAGGCCACTATATATTGGTTGAGGGAAAATTTCAAGGGAAAGATGTCACACTAATAAATATGTATACAACAAACAGGAGAATAAACTATGTAAGACAAATCTTAATGGACGTCAAAAATCTAATATCCAATACCACAATCTTTTTAACAGGATAATTTAACACATCTCAAAAAGATAGAGAAAGCAGAAAAATAAATTAGCAAAGAACTGGCAAAACTGAACCAGAGCTTCGAACAAATGGATTAAGTGGACATATACAGAGTGTTCCAACCAATGACAGGTGAATATTTATTTTTTTCAGCTGAACATGGGTCATTTTCTAAAAGAGACCACATACTGGTCCATAGGTCATGCTTAAGTTTATGCAAGAAAACAAATTATCCCAGGCATATTATATGACCGCAGTGCAACGAAACTTGAAATAAATGACAAAAGAAACAAGAAAAAAAACATAAATACATGGAAATTAAACAACATGGTACTCAACAACCAATGCATCATAGATGAAATTAAGCAAGAAATTCAACATTATCTACAATACAATGAAAATTCAACACAATTTACTGGAATTTATGGAATGCAATGAAAGCAGTTCACAGGGAAATTCATAGCTGTGAACACACACACTAGGAGAAGAGAAAAGGAAAAAATAAACACCCTAATGATGCAACTCTAACATCTAGAAAAGGAAGAGCAAACCAAACTGAAACCATGTGGACGGCAAGAAATCATAAAGATTACAGAATAAATTAATTCAATTAAGACTAAGAAAACAGTTCAAAGAATCAATGAATCAAAAATTTGATTCTTTGAAAGATTAAATAAAACTGACAAGCCCCTAGCTAACCTCATCAGAAAGAAGAAAGAAAAAATTCAAATACAACCAATCAGGAATCAAAAGGGTGTATACCACACACAGAGTGGAAATTCAGATTATCAATAGCTACTTTTAGAATCTTTAATCTCACATATTAGAAGACAAAGAAGAAATGGACAGATTCCTAGAATAGTGCAAATTACCAAAACTGAATCAGGAAGATTGAGTTGGTAATAACAGCTCTCAATAGCACAATAACAGCCAATGAAATATGAAATGTAATAAAAAAACAACACCTTTTGCAAAAGAGAGCTCCAGGTATTGAAGGATTTGGAGCTGAATTCTATGAGAAACTTACAGAAGATATAATCCCTAGACTCCTCAAACTCTTCAATGAAATTGAAAAGGAAGCAATTCTCTCAAAATCATTCCTGGAGTCAAGTATTATACTAATACCAAAACCAGGGAAAGATGCAGCTAAAAAAGAGAACTACAGGCTAATCTCCCTCATGACATTGATGTAAAAATCCTCAATAAAGTTCTAGCAAATAGAATACAGCAAATTATCAAGAAGATCATATACCATGACCAGGTAGGATTCATCCCAGGGAAGTAAAAATAATTCCATATTCACAAATCTATAAATGTGATACGCCATATCAATAAAATGAAAACCAAAAATCACATGATCATCTCTATGGATGCAGAAAAGGCTTTTGACAAAGTCTAAAACTCATTCCTGTTCAAATGCCTACAGAAAATTGGAATAGATGACATCTACTTCAATCTGATAAAAGACACTTATGACAAGCCTAAGCTAACATAATTTTAAATGGAGAAAAACCTGAAATCTTTTACTCTCAGAGCTAGTATGAGACAAGGTTGACCTCAATCACCTCTCCTATTCAATATAATTCTGGAATCATTACCCAGAGCCATTAGAGAAGACAGAGAAATAAAAGGAATAAGAATAGGTAAAGAAGAAGTTAAACTAACATAATTTGCAGATGACATATTTTACTTGGAAGACCAAAAAAACTGCACTAAGATGCTACTAGAATTGGCACACAAATTCAGCAGCATAGCAGGATACAAGTCAATACCCAAAGTTAATAGTATTCCTCTACACTGACAACAAACATACTGAGGGAAATTAGAGAAACAATACCTTTTACAATAGCACAGCGGAAAATGAAACACCTTGGAATTCATCTAACTAAAGAAGTCAAAGATCTTTTCAAGGAAAATTACAGTACTCTGAAAAAAGAGATCGTAGAGAATTACAGAAAATGGAAAGACATTCCCTGCTCCTGTTGATAGGAAGAATCAACATTGTGAAGATGGCCATACTTCCGAAATTGCTGTAAAGATTTAATGCAATCACTCTTAAAATACCATTAACGTACCTCACAGAGATAGGGAAATCCTTTCTTAAATTTATTTGGAAGCAGAAAACACCTAGAATAGCAAAGGCAATCCTGGTCAACAAAGACAAGGCAGGAGGCATTAAAATTCCTGAATTAAAATTATACTACAAAGCTACTGTGATAAAATCAGCAAAGTACAAAAGAAATTGCCAACAAAGTGAAAAGACAACCCACAAATTTGAAAAAAATCTTGACTAATAAGTACTCAGACAAAGGTTTGCTCTCTAGAACTTAAAAAGGACTAAAAAACACGACAGACTCTAAATTTAAAGAGCCAATTGAGAAATGGGCATCAGAGATAAACACACACTTCTCAGAGGAAGAAATTGTAGAAGTGAATAAATATGTGAAAAAATGCTCGACATCACTAGCCATCTGTGAAATGGAAACTCAAACAACAATAATATATCAGCTCACCCCAGAAAGAATGGGTATCATAAAGAAATCAACCAACAACAAATGTTGGAGAGTCTTTGGGGAAAAAGGAACCCTTCTCCACTGCTGGGGAGAATGTAGTAGACTGGTGCAACCATTATACAACTCATTGTGGAGAATTAAAAAGGTAGGACTGGAAATCCCATTCAAACCAGGTATCCCCTTACTGGGAATTTTCCCAGAGGAACGGAAAATGTCATTTCATGGTAATATATGTGTAGCTGTTTCTAGCAGCACAATTTGTGATAGCCAAATCTTGGAAACAACCAAGATGACCATCACCTGAGGAGTGGATGAAAAAGGTGTATTTTTAGATGCTGGAGTATTACATAGGTGTAAAGAATGATAGACACAAAATTTTTATATTTAAGTGGATGCCACTTGAAGATATCCTCATAAGTGAAATAATCCAGACCCACATTTGTAAATATCACATAGTCTCCCTAGTATAAAACTCACAAGAAGGAATAAAAATAGAAAGTTGTAACACAATTAAAAGGAAAGCAAGAACTTGAAGATTAGAAAACGAAGAGAGGACAAAGACAAAAGCTATGAAACATGACAGAGGCCCACAAGCCCGCCGAGTGAGTGACCAGCCTCAGACACCAGGGCCGACTAAGGCAACTTCCCAGATCCTCGCCCCCAAGCCAGCCACATGAGTGGGAATTTTCACAATTCACCCGGCATCCAGGTTCGGTGAGTGTGTGGCAAGTCTGAAGGAGAGCCTTTGCTTCTTACTGTGTGCGACATGCTGAGCAGATTCCTGCACCCAAAACCGCTGAAGGAGCCACCAGCCAGAGACCTCAAGGCCCACTCTCCAGCAAGTCCATGGAGCCCCTGCCTCCAAACCTGCTGAACAAGTGGGAATTTTCACCACTCCCTGGGCATCCAAGTTCGGTGAGTGTGTGGTGAGTCTGAGGGAGACATTTGGCTTCTCCCTGTGCACTCTGTGCTATCCAGAGCCTCAGGCCACAAGACATCCTAGCCAGAGAACTGGCTGAGCCAGCCCAGATAGACCTCCCTGGCAGCTCCATGAAGCCCCTGCCCCCAAGCCAGCCACCGGAGGGAGAACACTTGGTGAATCTCCTAGCACTGGATCCACCCCCGCCAGGCCTGGTGAGTGTGAAGGAGAGCTTCTGTGCCCCCCCCCCCAGTGCTCCCCTGACCAGGGACCAAACAGAAAGGAACCACAGAAGCTACAGCAAAACAGAACTGAACACAACAGCTAGATTCAGGCCAAGCATAAGCAGATAATCTCAAACTTAATGGCATGGTACTCTAATCTCATTACATGCTGAGGTTACAGCTGCACCAAAGTTCTACACCAAAGATCAGAGGTCAGTGGTATACAACATGACAAAGACAAGGAAAAAAATGCAATCTCAAGAATCGAGTGCACCAATAAGTGCAGAGGACACTAGCTCAGCTGAAATGAAAGAATTAACAGAGACAGAAGCAAAGGAACAACAGAAAAAAGGTATAGAGGAACTCAGATCAGAATTAATGCCTGAAATAAAAAAGAAATATTTGAATACGTAGCATCTGAAGTAATGAATCAAATCCAGAACCATATGGGGGAAAACCAATGCTCACCCAGAACAAGTGCAGAGAACACTTCTTCTGAAACAGCTGAAACGTATGAACTAACAGCATCAGAAGCAAAGAAACAACAGCAGAAAGGTCACGAGGAACTCAAAGCAGAAATAACGTCTGAGAAAAAGAATTCTTTGAAACCATAGAATCTGAAATGCAGAAACAATTCTAGAAATATACACAGGAAACTCAATTTGGAAGAAACTCTGAAGAAAAACAATTAATAGCTACCTCTAAAGAAGATATGGATAAAAAATAGAGGAGATCAGAAATATGCCGGATTCCTGGAATGAGCAATACAGAAAAGAAGTAGAACGCATGAATCAGAGTCAAGGAGATATAGAAGAACTAAAAATATCAATCATCAATCTACAAAACCATTTGAGTGAAAGTGAAGACAGAGTTTCAGATCTTGAGCATGCTGGTGCAGCTAGTGAAAAGGTGAGAAAGGTTCTCTTAAAAACAATGAGAATGCAGGAAAAAATAATCCATCACCTGCAAGATGATGCCAGGAGGAACAATGTAAGATTAATTGGTGTCAATGAGAATGAAGGAGTCAATAAAAATGGTATAAAAAGAATAGGGGGAGAAGTAATCAGATAAAACTTCCCAAATAGGAGGAAAAAAATCCAACATTCAGGTAACCGAAGCATACAGAACACCAAATAACCTCAACTCAAGTAAAAACACATTGAGACATATAATGAATGGTCAATATCCCAGAAACCCCATACAAGAATAATATACTGAAAGCTGCTAGAGAGAAGAAGCAGATCATATTCAAAGGAAAAACCATCAGAATTACACCGAGTTCTTTGAACAAACGATGAAGGCAAGGAGAGCATGCAGCAGAGTTCTTCAAATCCTGTATGAAAACGAATTCCAGCCCAGATTATTATACATGGCAAAACTCACTTTCAAGTTTGATGGAGAAGTGAAATACTTTCACAACAAAGAATAACTAAAGAATTTCATGAGGACAAAGCCATCCCTACACAGGCTACTGACAGATGTTCTAGAGAGAGACCACAATGACCAGAACTCCATGAATGAGGACAGAAGGAACCCACTAAACAGAACAAGCAATTGAACACAGGATACAAAGGGGTAAACAACAGCCGGTAAATATCAGGAGAATCATAAGTCAACACATTTCAATTATAACCATCAATGTAAATGGACTCAATTCACCAATTAAGAAAAATAGACTGGCACAGTGGATTAGAAAGAAAACTCAACAATGTGCTGTATACAAGAAACACACTTAATTCAAAGGGACATTCATAGGCTCCAAATCAAAGGATGGAAAACAATACTACATGCGCCAGCACCGCAGAAAAAATCAAGAGTAGCAATTCTGTTCTCAGACAGTCTCAACTTCAAACCAAGAATGATCAAACGACACAAAGAAGAAAACTATATATTGGTTAGGGGAAAAATTCAAGAGCAAGAGAAAACACTCATAAATATCTAAGCACCAAACACAGGAGCACCTAACTATGAAAGACAAATCTTAATGGGCATGAAAAACCTAATATCTAAGAGCACAATAGTAACAGGAGACCTTGACACGCCTTTATCTAAAAAAGATAGATCAATCAGACACAAAATTAGCAAGGAAGTACCAAAACTGAACCAGAGCTTGGAACAAATGGACCTGGTGGGCATATACATAGTGTTCCATCCAACCACAGATGAATATACATTTTTTTTCAGCTGCACACGGGTCGTTTTCCAAAATAGAACACATACTACACCAGAGGTCATGAGTAAGTATATTGAAGAAAACAGAAATTATCCCACGCATACTATCTAACCACAGTGCAATGAAACTGGAAATAAATGACAAAAGAAACCAGAAAATTCTACAAAATTCATGCAAATTAAGCAACACCTACTCAGAAATCAAAGGATCACAGAAGAAATTAAACAAGAACTTCAACAATATCTACAATTCAATGAAAATTCAAGAACAACTTACCGGAATTTATGGGTTGTGATGAAAGCAGTTCTTAGAGGGAAAATCATAGCTATGAACTCACACATCAGGGAAATAGAATGGAAACAAATAAACACCCTAATACAAGCAATAAGGAATGAAAAGTGGGAAATCAACACAGACTCAGAGGAAATTCAGAAGATTATCAATAGTTATTTGAGAATCTTTATGATCACAGAATAGAAGACACAGAACAAAAGGACAGATTCCTAGAAAGGTACAAATTACCAAAATTGAACCAAGAGATATAACAATTGTCAATAAGCCAATAACAGCCAACAAAATACGAAACAAAATAAAAAGCCTACCAACAAAGAAAACTCCAGGTCCTGATGTATTCACACCTGAATTCTATAAGAAATTTATAGAAGATATAATCCCTACATTCCTCAAACTCTTCAGTGAACTTGACAAAGAAGTATTCCTCCAAAATCATTTCTGGAAGCAAGTATTATACTAATTCCAAAACCAGGGAAAGACACAACTAAAAAGGAGAATGTATATAAATGCAAAAATCCTCAATAAAATCCTAGCAAATAGAAAAGAGCAAATCATCAAGAAGATCATACACCATGACCAGGTAGGATTCCTCCCATGGATGCAAGGATCGTTCCATATTCGAAAATATATAAATGTAATACACTATATTAATGGACTGAAATCTAAAAACCACATGATCATCTCAACTGATGCAGAGAAAGCTTTTGACAAAGTCTAGGACTCATTCATGTTCAAAATCCCACAGAAAATTGGAATAGATGGAAGCTACCTTAACTTGATAGAAGCCATCTATGACAACCCAAAAGCTAATATAACCCCAAATGGGGAAAAAAACTGCAATCTTTTACTCTTAGATTAGGTACAAGACAAGGGTTTCCTCTATCACCCCACCTATTCAATATAGTTTGGGCATCATTAGGAGTCTCCACACTAACCTCCCATTCAAGCCGGCTATCCCCCTACTGGGAATTTTCCCAAAGGATCTGGATACATTGTATCATAGAGATATATGTGTACCTATGTTTCTAGCAGCACAATGTGTGATAGCAAAATTTTGGAAACAACCAAGATGTCCATCACATGAGGAATGGTTGAAAAAGACATGGTATTTCTATATAATGGAGTTTTACTCAGCTATTAAGAATGATAAGCTTGAAGCATTTATACTGAAGTGGATGTCACTTGAACATATACTCATAAGTGAAATAAACCAGACAAACATGTGTAAATATCTTATAGTCTCCCTAGAATAACAAGCAAAAAGCAGAAATACAAAAGGAAACGTACAACAACTAAAATCAATTGAGTCAGATAAGGCAAAGTGAATGGCATATGCTGCAGGATACTAATCAGCTTTTCTTCTGGATGGTTAACAACCTAAGTTCACAAGTCAGAGTTGGAGAAATAGAAGAGCCACAAGGCCAGCCAACATTTTGGCCCTAGCCTTTCAAGGTCAGCGAAGACTCAGAACATAGGAGAACCTGTAGTGCAACATCATGAAACTCAGGTGAGCTCCAAATTTTCTGAACAAGGAGATTATGGAGCCACAGAGGAAAGAGACTAAAGTTCTAAAGTGTGCCTTGGGAGAGTCACATGAAGAGAAAACTTTCTCTCAAGCTCTCAAAGAGAGCAAACTGGTCAAGCATTGGCCCTGACTCATCCACATGGATGACACAGACAAAGGAACTACAGAATAATGTACAGGACTACAAGATAAACCCTGAGAGGACTTCACTGACCACATAAGAAATAAAAAGTTCATGTGTTGGTATATAAGTCTTGCTCTATCTATGTCTTAACCATCCAGCAGAAAAGTATAAAAATGAAGTATACATCGCCGGGCCATAATATTAAGCTAAGCTATAAATGGATATAGTCGACAACTTCTTTGAATAACTCACTATTGTTGTGGAATGCTGGACTGTGTTGGACTGTGGTGTCAAGTTCAAGCACCTAAGTTAGTTGAATGACAATGGAGTGCCCACATTTGATAGGTGTAGACAAAGGAAGAGGTATAGAAAGAAAAACTCATGATGTTTGTGTATACACAGTACTGTTGGGATAGATAACGCTGTGCTTCTACATAATCCTATGAGACTCAAGATCTGCACTAATGGTGGTTGGACAGGATATTATGTCGGCTTCTAGTACTATGGTCATGCACTAGGAAAATAATTATTGCATTTTTGATATAATTCATGTATAAAAAATAAGTAAGCAGCTACACTCTTAATTTACTGATAAGAGACATCTGCTAAAATAATATCTGTAAATATAATATAATGTATGCACCTTGTACGATACCAAAACATTATGAAAACAGTTTGCAGTGTATTAATTTATTGAATCTGTCTTGTTAAGGTGTCTTGAAACTGTCTGATTGATATTTGTACTTCAATAAAATAAAAAAAATAAAAAATAAAAAAGAGAATAGGTAAAGAAGTTAAATTATCACTATTTCCAGATGACATGATACTTTACTTGGAAGACCCAAAACATTCCACCAAGAAGCTACTAGAACTGATGCAGAAATTCAGTAGCGTAGCAGTATACAAAGTTAATACTCAAAAGGCAATAGCATTTCTCTATACAGATAACAAACACACTGAGAGGGAAATAATAGAAATAATACCTTTTACAATAGCACCGCAGAAAATGAAATACCTTGGAATTCACTTAACCAAGGAAGTCAAAGATCTTTTCATGGCAAATGACAATACCCTAAGAAAAGAGAGTATAGAGGATTTCAGAGAATGGAAAGATATTCCATGCTCCTGCATAGGAAGAACCAACATTGTGAAGATGGCCATACTCCCAAAATTGTTGTACAGATTTAATGTAATCCCTATGAAACTGCCACCAACATACCCTCCAGACTTAGTGAAATCATTCCTAAAATTTATGTGGAGCCACAAAAGACCTAGAATGGCAAAGGAAATCTTGGCCAATCAAGACAAGGCAGGAGGTATCACAACTCCTGACTTGTAATTATGCTACAAAGCCACTATGATAAAATCAACATGGTATTGGTAACAAAACAGACCTGAGGATCAATGGAATAGATTGGAAGATGCAGAGGCATCTACAAACACTCAGCCACCTGATTTTCGACAAAGAGGTCAAACAAGATCACTGGAAGAAAGATAGTCTCTTTAATAAATGGTGCTAGAAAACTTGGCTTTCTACATACCGAAAACTAAAACTTGACCCAGCTCTATCACCATGTACTAAGCTAACGTCAAAATGGATTAAAGATCTAAACATTAAAACTGAAACACTCGATCTCCTGGAAGAGAAAATAGGAAGAACTCTTGAAGTCTTGAAGACATAGGGGTAAGTACATAGTTGGTGAGCAAACATATATTCACACAGGAAACACTTGAAAGAATCAACAACTGGGATCAACTCTTCTTGAGGAGTTTCTGTGTTTGAAAAGTAATTCTCAACAAATTTAAAGATAATCCACAAATTTTGAAAAAAATCCTAACTAACAAGCAATCAGACAAAGGTCTTCTGTCTAGAATATATAAAGAATTAAGATATAACAGGGCCCTCAAATTTAAAGACCCAATCCAGAAATGGGCATGTGAGTTGAATACACACTTTTCAGAGGACGAAGTTAAAGAAGCAAGTAAATAAAATAAAAAATGCTCCGCATCACTAGACATCCGTGAAATGCAAATAAAAACAACACTGAGATACCATCTCACTCCAGAAAGAATGGCTATCATAAAGAAATCAACCAACAACAAATGTTGGACAGGTTGTGGAGAAAAGGAAACACTTCTCCGCTGCTTGTGGGAATGTAGACTGGTGCAATATTGTGGAGATCAGTGTGGAGACTCCTCAAAAGAGTAGGACTGGAAATCCCATTCAAGCTGGCTATCCCCCTACTGGAAATTTTCCCAGAGGAACTGCAAACATTATGTCATAGTGATATATGTATACCTATGTTTATACCAGCACAATGTGTGATAGCAAAATCTTGGAAACAACCAGGATGTCCATCACATGAGGAATGGTTGAAAATACGTGGTATTTCTATATAATGGAATATTACTCACCTATAAACAATGATAAACTTGAAGCACTTATATTGAAGTGAATGCCACTTGAACATATACTCATAAGTGAAATAAACCAGACATACTTGTGCAAATATCATATAGTGTCCCTAGTATAAGCAGTCAAAATTAGAAATACAAATAGAAATGTACAACAACAACTAAAAAGAATTTAGTCAGATAATTAGGGCAAACTGAATGGCATAAGCTGCAGGGTACTAATCAGCTTTTCTTCTAGATGGTTAACAACCTAATTTTACAGATCAAAAATTGGAGAAATAGAAGGGCCGCATGGTTGACCAACATTTTGGCCCTAGCCTTTCAAGGTTTGCTAAGACTAAAGACATAGGAGATCCTGTACTGTAACATCATGAAACTCAGTTTTGCCCCAAATTTTCTGATTAAGGAGATTATAGAGCCACAGAGTAAAGGTATTGATGATGCCTAGTGTGCCTGGGGAGAGTCTCATGGAGAGAAAACTTTCTCTCAGGCTCTCACAGAGACCAAACTGGTCAAGCAATGGTTGTGACTCATCTACATGGCTGACACTGACTAAGGATCTACAAAGTAAGGTACAGGATTACAAGATTAACCCTGAAGGGACGTCACTGACCTTATCAGAAACAAAAGCTACATTTTTTGCTATATAGGTCTTGCTCTATTTTGGTCTTAATCATCCAGCAGAAAAGTATAAAAATGAGGTATACACCGCGGGTCCATAATAATAAGTTGAGCTGTAAATGGCTATAGTCAACTTCTTCAGATAATTCACTATTATTTTAGAATGCTGGACTGTGTTGGATTGTATCACCAAGCTCAGGCACCTAAAAGTGTTTAATGACAATGGAGTGCTCAACTTTGACAGGTCTAGACAAAAAAAGGGGGATACAAAGAAGAACCATGATGTGTTTGTATAAACAGTACAGTTAAGATAGTTAATGCAGTGCTTCTACATAATTCTATGAGAAGCAAGATTTGCACTAATACTGGTTGTACAAGATGTTATGTTAGCTTCTAATACTATGGATTACCACTAGAAAGATAAAATTTAGAAAATATTAATTATTAAATCTGTGATATAATTCACATATAAAAAATTGAAATATGTATACAGCTACACTCTTTTAATTCACTGATTAGTGACATCTGCTATAATAGTGTCTGTAAATATAATATAATGTATATACCTTGTATGATACCAAAACATTGTGAGAACAGTGTACAATGTATTAATTTATTGAATCTGTCCTGTCAATTTGTCTTGCAACTGTCTCATTGCTATTTGTTCTTCAATTAAAAAAATAAAATAAAATAAAAATGAAACATGATAGGGGCAAAGCCATACATTTATGTGTACAAGATGAGCAAGACAATGATCCTGAGAATCTTTAGTAGGTTTTTCAAACTATCAGTTGATTGGTACGATTCTCATCATATAACTAACTATATATGCTAATACTTTTGAACTAAACAGCTGCACTGAAGATAGCAAAGTACAATAGTAAGTTCATGCTTGCAATGTCTGTCATCCCGGTCTTGTAAATATGTACTGCTTCTCATGACATACAAATTACTGCAATACTGTCTCTCAAGTAAATGTTTGCTTAAAAAAAAAGGTAATAAATGAGAATAAGAGGCAAGAAAAAATGTCATAGGAGTATTCTGCTACAATGATTTTTATGGTTAGATTTCTACACTGCTGTTTAGAAATATGTAATTGTTTATTCCTATCTTTAAATACTTTTTAATTTATTAATTTTTTTCTTCATATTATGTAGCAACTTAAAGGTTAACATATCAATACTTGATGGAAAATACTGTTTCATGTTATGCCTAAGATATTTGATATTCAGACAGATAGTGAGGTTAAGCTCTACTGCCTATGTTGTGCTGTAAGAACAATAAGCTTCTCTTCTGGAGAGTTAACAGCCTAAGTTTTCAGAATAAAAATTAGAGAAAAAGAAGGGCTGTAGGAACAGCCAAATTTTGGCCTTAGCCTTTCAAATTCAGTGAAGACTCAGGCCATAGGAGAACCTATACAGTAACATCATGTAACTCAGTTGTGTCTCAAATTTTCTGATCAAGAAGATTATAAGGCCACAGAGTAAAGAGATCAATGATGTAGAATGTACCTAAGGAGTATCATATGGGGAGAAAACATCCTCTCAGGCTTTCACAGAGAGCAAATTGGTCAAGCAATGGCCGTAACTCATTCAAAGGGTTGACACTGACAGAGGATCTAAAAACTGCAGTACATGGTTTCAGGATAAATCCTGAGGGAATTTGACTGACCTTGTCAGTCACAAAAGCTACATTTCTTGTTATATAGGTCTTGTTTTATCTTGGTTTTAACCAACCAGCAGAAAAGTATAAAAATAAAGTATAAAAAGTAAAGCCATATGAATATGCTGAGCTGTAAAAGACTCAAGTCAAGAATTTCTGACGTTGCCAGTCTTACAGAAAGTGCACTGCTATTATTGACTACAGGTCTACATTGGAATATTTTTACTGAATTCACCCACCTAGCTAAATGATGCTGGAATGCCTTTCTCTGACAAAAAACAAAACAAAACAAACAAACAAAAAAACAGGGGATATAAATTAATGACCACTTTGTATGTGTATATTCAAAATAGTATAGATATACAGCTACATTCTCTTAATTCAGTGAAGAGAAAGATTTGTTATAATAGTATTGTGGGCAGGATATCAATGCTGCATCTTTTACTATGAATAATCACTGAAAAGACAACAATATGCAATATACTAATTATTAAATCTGTCCTAATAATCTCATTGCTATTTGTTTCTCAATGAAATTGTTAAAAAATAAATAAAAGTAAAATATAAAAAGACAGAACATTTGCATGTAAATATGAACACACTCCATGCATCTTGTCAGCTCTAGATTACTTATAAGACCTAATACAAGATCACTGCCATATGAATAATTGTTATTGTATATTACTTAAGGAATAATGACATCAGTAAAAATCTATACATGTTCTGCACAGAAGTAATTTTAAAAATATTTTCCAACTGCAGTTGGTTGAATTCATGGATTCAAAGTCCTTAGATTGGAGGGATGAGCTGATAGTACATCCTGGACCTACATGCACTTAAGTTCTCCTAGTTATGTGTTTAAGATGGAAACTTGCCTTAGAGTAGAACACCACTGGGTGAAAGTGAACACCAGGGACCTGCTGACAGCCATCACATTAACACTGTTCTTCCATGAGTCTCAGCTCACCATATTGTCTGACATAGACACTGGGTGGTCTTAAGTGGCATGGATAGTGACTTTTTGACAGTCGGTGACTTAAAGCACTTTGAAAATCAAATCAAAGCTCTATTCCAAACCAAGACAATGCTCTTGTGCTAATATTGAAAATCTTTTAAATCTGGATTCAGATTAAATACTTTTGAACAAAATCTTGGATATTTTAAGGAGGGATTTGAAGCCCCCATAAATAGCTCCACATCTTTTCTGGTATTGCAAAATGTGTCAGACTTTGCAACAAAACTTATATGCATGTAATTGAGATAGACACATAGCTAATTTTTCTTAATTCAATGAGAATAAAGATTTGTACTAGTAGGGTATCATGCCTGAATCTTGTACTATGAATAACCACTAAAAAAAATATGTAATATATTAATTATTGAAATTGTCCTACTAATCAGTTTTGAAAGTGTCTCATTACTATTTGTTTCTCAATAAAATTAATTTAAAAAACTTATATGCATGTAATTTTATTTATTTCTCATTAAAAATTCAAGTACTCCAAAAACTGAATTATAATGATAATAATATTTCTCTAACTCTACTACTTTAACCATAGTCACATGCTTTTTGAGGAAAACTAGCCTAGAAGTCTTACATTTCTTTTCTTGTTTCCTCTCCATTTTCCTACCCTGATTACTTTATTCATTGGAAATTTCACTGTGAAAAAAATTTAGCAAAAAAAATCTATGTGTTCCACAGATTTGAGATTTTAAGATTTTAAGACCATTTTTTTCTCCAACATGTCAACCTAAAGAAGCTATACCACATATAGCTTTTCCTGTTACATTTGGATATAATTAATGATCTCTAGGCCTCCTAACAGTAAACTAAAATGAAGCCTTTCATACCAGGTTTTGTTAGGAATGAACCATATATTTAGCTTTATTTAGTCACATCATTTGCTATGACATATCTAGATATGCCCGCAAAGTCTCATAGGGTCATAGGTGGAGATTTTTAGAAATGGCTGGGCCTAGAATGTGTGATGCTGGGACTAAGAATATGATGCTGGGATTAATTCACAGTATGATCCCAAGATTGAGGGTGCCCCACCTGAATATGAGTGCTATCTGCCCTAAGGGCAAGAAAGTTGGAAGGCATATATGGGAAAGAGTAAGAAAGCTGCTATTGTCACATTCTTGCTTGTGTTTTTTAACGACTTTTCCACATTCTTCCCACTGTGAACTGTTTCCTCTGAATAATTCACTTCTGCTATGCCACCCTGCTCTAAAGCCAGCCAACTACAGACAGAAAGCTCTAAAACAGTGAGTTAAATAAAGCTTTCTTCCTTTAGCTTTAGTTATTGAATATTTTGTCTTAGCAATGAGAAAAGTAACTAAGACAAAATCTCCTTTGCTTCCTTGATGGGTGCACACATGTTCCCTCCTACTAGATCATAAAACTTTATAATCTCTCAACTTATTAATTTTGAATTTACCACACATACTGCTCACATGGCTTTTCACAGTCAAGATATTTCAAAATATTAGGCAAACAGGTTTCATTACAGAATCGAACACAGGGCTATAGAAATTAACAAATACGCTCTATTTGTAAAATACAAGATCCTGATATCTCAAAAACATAGTTTATGAATGTCTGATTGCATGAATGAATAAATAAACCAGGTGCTAATGTATGTAAAAGTACCTTGTAAACTATAAATGATGTGATACGTCAGTTCTTTTACAATATACATGCTTCTTTCTAACTTTTGCTGTATTTTATATACTTGGCGAATTTGGGCAAATTCGGGTGCAGCCCTGGAAGAAACATGTGTCACATATCTCAAGGAAAACTTGTAAGTGCAGGCATAGAGAGCTAAGGCTAGAATGATATCCAGAGCCCTGGCTCCTAAACAGAAGGCTCCCTGAATGTTATCACTGCTATTCTTACCCTGCAATTTCCAGTGATCAGCAGTAAGCAAACAGGAATGTTTAAAGCAGCTCATAAATCGTCCTGGAGCCTGGGTGCTGAATAAGTTCTAGAAAAGTGGTAATGGTGGAAATTAAATCCCTTCTCTGGTAGTAGCTACTTTCATTGCCAGTTTTGCCCCTGTTAGCTGCTAGCACACATACCCCAGCTGCCTCAGTGAAACTTATATTCCAGTAAATCAGGGGAAAGAGAGAAACAGAGGCCAGAAAATGCTTTATGCCATCCCTACATTTTCCAGTGTGGGAGACCTTAGGGAATGATTTCTTCCCCTGCAATGGTTCTCACACTGAAGATCAGGCTCTGGAGTCTGGCAGCCACAAGCCATGATTCCATGTAAAACCCAGGCAAGTTATTCTGCTTCTACTCAGCCACAGAAAATAAAGAAAAAAATCAAACCTACCCTGAGAAGTCATAGTATACTTGACTGGGGAATTTAACCTAAATTTTCATTAAGCAGATTTTTTCCCTTTAGGTGTGTTATGGTGATGGAACAGAGGACATGAAAACTTTATTTGAATGTTTCCTGGGTCTAAATGTGTTTAACATTAAATGTGTTTAGTCTCAGGGTAGCACAAGGACCGAGGGCCACAATCTAGACAAAGCTAAGTTTTTTCGCTGCTTATGACATAGCTCCCATGTTTTTATTTGTAACATCTTCCTTTGTATTGACTATTTTTCTGCTTAACTATTCCAAATGAGAGGGAGTACACTCATTGACTAACATGCAATAGGCATTCAATAAAGATTTTTCTAATGAATCATGATGTTTATTCCTCTGACCTACTTAACAAAGTTTATATATGTTTTATTTGGTATAGGTTTAAAAACCTATACTCCATTATATAATGGAGTACTACTTAACTATAAAGAAGGATAAACTCAAGGTTCTCATAGATAATTGGAGGCCATACTTTAAAGTGAAATAATTCAGACTCACATGTGTAAACATCATATTAACCCCCTAGTGTAACAAACTGAATATATAAACAAGATCCCAAATATATAATAGATATTATGAAAAGAAAGAAATTGGTCACAAGGCAGGAACAACTGGGACGAGGGAAAAGAGAAAAGAAGAAAAAGAAAAAAGAATATATAGACACACACAAGATAATTAAATTACCAATTTCTATTAGTTCATGAAAACAATGATTTGTACTTAACATTGTTTAATCCATTTTTGCATACCTATGACTTTTGATCTGAGCAAATGCTTTCAAGATAGTAATACGCAGTATAATAACCATTGATAATTTCCTATCTTGTTTTGAACTTCTGTATCATGTTATTGCTTTTCTCTCTTTAATTAATAACAATAATAATAAATATCTGTGCTGATCGTCAGCATAAAGATTCATGAGGTGGTGTAACTCACTGGTTTTTGACCCCGTAGTGTGTAAGATTAGAATTTTGTTAAGTATAATTTTGTTAGGTTCAATCAGTCTACCACACCACTGCGGTACACCCCTCAGTATTCAATCTGGATTGGTCCAGTTGAAGGCATAGTCTACTGTTGGGAGCCATTCCAAGATGGCGACCGCTCCTCGCTCCCGCGCCCATCGTGTCTGCCAAGATGGCGCTTACATCCGGCTTCTGGTTCTTGTTGCCGTGCCTGGGCTCCTCCTATCCAGGGAAAAGCCCGCCGTTTTTATGATCCTACCAATGACATCTGAACACGTGTATGATTGTGATTGGTCTGTAAAATCTATATAGTCTGCTATACCAGGAAATCCGTTGTTGCTTGCACGTTGG
>PVKA01020691.1:0-30297 GCA_004027165.1 Ctenomys sociabilis
AAAAAAAAAAAAAAAAAAAAAAAAAAAAAAAAGAGGGGAAAAGGGATTGAAGGGAAGGAAGAAGGGGAAAAAAGCAAGATACATCGTGTACAAGTACAAATTTCCTATGATGAATATGATTACTGTGTATATCTAAAATGTATCTATAAAATAAATTTTTAAAAAAGTTTTTGCTAAAAACCATGACTTCTCACTTGCCAAATGCCCAATATGCAACTAAGAGTAGAAAAACCTTGACTTTCATCTTGTGAAACTCTGGAACAAATGTTTCTCAGTTCTGTGTATGAAAATATAGCATTAAAGCCGAGCATGGTGGCGCAGGCCTGTAATCCCAGCACTCAGGAGGCTGAGGCAGGAGGATTGTTGTGAGTTCGAGACCAGCCTGAGCTACAAAATGAGCTTAAGGCCAGCCTAACTGCATAGTGAGACTCCTGTCTCAAAAAGACCAAAAAAAAAAAAAAAAAAAAAAAAAAAAAAAAAAAAAAAAAAAAAAAAAAAAAAAAAAAAAAAAAAAAAAAAAAAAAAGAAAGAAAGAAAGAAAAGAAAATACAGCATTAACCATTTAGAGAATGCTTATCTGAAAGTTGCCAAAACAATGTTTCTTTTTTTTGCAGAACCAGGAAAACCAGGGATTGAACTCAGGCCCTTGTATTTACCAGGCAAGCACTTATTCTACTGAGCTATCTCCCCAGCCCCCAAAACAAGGTTTCTTAGCCCTAAATTTATCTCACTTGGCTCATCTTTCTTCAAGACTGAGAAAACCTACCCCAGGAGTTTCCATCTGACTTAAATCTGTGGTCACTTTGGATTCCAAAAGCCTCACACACTGTCTCTGATCCAAGTTACAAAGTCTTCTGAGAATCAAACCCTCAAATCTTGAGGGTTTCTCCCTCACATGAGAACCAACTTGCTCCTTAAATCATATGGGTTCGTTTGACTCTACAAAATCAAGACTGAAGGACCAGGCACAGGCCTATAATCCCATTACTCAGGAGGTAAGGCAGGAGGATCACTGGGAGTTAGTTAACACCAGCCTGAGCTACAAAGCGAGCTCAAGGTCAGCCTGAAATGCAAAGTGAGACCCTGTTTCAAAAAGAAAAGAAAAAAAAAAAATTAAGACTGAAAGTGGGGTATGATAATACACACCCATAATCCCAGCTTTTAGGAGGTTTAGGCAGGAGGATCCCTGTAAATTCAAAACTACACAGCAACTGAGGTCAGAGTACATGGTGAGACCCTGACTCAAAAAAAAAAAAAAAACAAGACTGAGACCACAAGGACTGGAATCCCAGTGCTGTCCTACTTTACAATAAAAGCTTTTGACTAACTTACACTGTTGCTTTAGTTCTCATCTCTATTATTTCTACCTCGTCCCAACCTACTTCTCTCACTGCCTGCCTCCCCATTTCTTCACATCTCTCACTCATCTGCACATGTAAGAAATGCCTTGTACCTTCCTTTTTTTTGGTAGAATTGGGGATTGAACTAAGGCCCTTGCGCTTGCTAGGCAAGTGCTTATTCTACTGAGCTATCCCCCCAGCCCCTCCCTGTACCTTCTTTACACATTAAGAGTTCTTTCAAGTTCCTAGCCCTCACTTTTTCTGGATTCATGTGTAACACAGTGTCTAGTCTGTATCTGCCTGGCTGATAGGCAGATTTTTTTGAAGACAGGGTCTCACTAGGTAATTTGAGCTGGCTTTGCATTTACTGTGTAGCCCAGACTAAAGCTGTGATCCTCCTGCCTCGGCCTCCTGAGTACTGCGATTACAGGATGTACAACTCCTGGTTGATCTGCAGAATTTTGTATCTCACACCAAGCCTGCCTCCTCCTTTTACTTTTTTGTGGTACTGAAAACTGAATACTGACCTATATCCATAGCCCCCATCTTTTAGCCATTTTAAAATTTTATTTATTTTTGAGTCTCACTATGTAGTTCAGGCTGGCCTCATGTTCATTTTGTAGTCCAGGCTAGCCTTGAACTCCCATCAGACCTCCTGCATCAATCTCCTGAATGCTGAGATCATTCAGCATGCACCACCATACCTGGTTCTGTGCCGGTAAAGGCACCAGAGGGGACTCTGGGGCTGGCACTGCATGTGGGACTGGGATCCAAACTCAGGACCAAGTAGGTGCTTATACCTCTGAGCTACCTTCCTAGTCCTGAAAATTTTTTTGAATTTTGCTATTGTTTGAGACATGATCTCACTATTTTCTTAGCCCAGGCTGGCCTTGAAGCTGTGGCAATTCTCCAACGTTCACCTCCTAAATGCTAACTTTACATGTATCATCACATGTTTTGTTATTGTCTGATTTCCTAAGTTGACCACATTGGGCTTGAATGTGACATTTTCTGCCTCAGCCTCCCAAGAATCTAGAATTACATGTGGGTGTCACCAGGTCTGGTTCTCTCATTTTAAAATTTCTACAAGGGAGACGACTAGGGAGATAGCTCTGAGGTCTAAGTGCCTGCCTGGCAAGCACAAGGACCTGGCTTTAATCCACAGCACCATATACGGGAAACCATTCTGTGGGGTGCACACCTGAAATCCCAGCTGAGACAGGAAGATCACTACAAGCCAGAACTGTGTAGCAAAGCCCTGTATCAAATAAATAAATAAAAATTTTAAAAAGTAAAATACAATTTCTACAAGGTGTGATAGTGCACACCTGTAATGCCACCACTCAAGAGGCTGAGGCAGGACTGCTGTGAGCTAGAGGGCTTCTTGGGCTACACAGTGAACTTGAGGCCAGCTAGAAAGTGAAACTCTCGAAATGAAATAAAATTTCTATGGTACAGTCATGAATGCAGTAAAATAACTGAATAAGATTAGCACACAGAGCAGGGCATGGTGGCACATGCCTGTAATCCCAGCACTCGGGAGGTTGAGACAGGATTGATGCAAGTTCCAGACCAGCTTGGGCTACAAAGTGAGCTCAAGGCCAGCCTGAGCTGCATAGTGAGACCCTGCCTCAACAATAAAATGAAAATAATAAGACAAAGATCTAAAAAACATTAGCGGTTCTCCGCCAAGCGTTGCCGCGGTCTCCTGCTTCAACAGTGCTTGAACGGAACCGGCCCTCGCCCGCCCTTGCCGCCGTGGCATCACCGCTGCAGCCCAGCCTCGCCTGCCACCGCCATGACGACCACCTCGCCCTCGCAAGGGCGCCGGAACTACCCCCTGGACGCCGAGGCCGCCATCAACCGCCGGATCAACCTGGAGCTGTGATGATGTGGCTTTGAAGAACTTCGCGAAATACTTTCTTCACCAATCTCATGAGGAGAGAGAACACGCGAAGAAGCCAATGAAGCTGCAGAACCAGCGCGGTGGCCGGATCTTCCTTCAGGATTTCAAAAAAACCAAACCGTGATGACTGGGAGAATGGGCTGAATGCGATGGAGTGCGCGCTGCACTTGGAGAAGAGTGTGAATCAGGCCCTCCTGGAGCAGCATAAGCTGGCCACTAAGAACGACCCCCACGTGAGTAGGAGCCTGGGGTGGCAGCAATGGGCCTGTGCGTGTGGGGCGGAGGAGGCTGACCATCTTTCCCCTCTCCTAGCTGTGTGACTTCATTGAGACCCACTATCTGAATGAGCAGGTGAAGGCCATCAAAGAGCTGGGTGACCATGTGACCAACCTGCGCAAGATGGGAGGCCCCCGAGTCCAGCACGGCAGAGTACCTCTTTGACAAGCATACCTTGGGGGACAGTGACAATGAAAGCTAATGTCACCAAGGCAGCACATGCATGTTGGGGCTACCTTAACCTTTTCTATAAACTGTACCAGAACATCTACTTCTTTAATTCCTTCAAATAAAGAAATTTGGTATCTGGAAAAAAAATAGAAAATAAAAAATATTAGCATGCAGGAGATCCTAGGCTTCCTCCCCACACCAAAACAGAAAAAGCCTGGCAGTCTACCAGGTGACACACCTGTCACTCCAGCTCTATGGAAGGCAGTCAGGAAGATGGTAAATCTGAGCCTAACCTGGGAAACTCAATGATTTAGTGAGATCCTGCCTCAGAAAATAGAGTTGAGGATATAGCTCAAGAGCCTCTGGGTTCCACATGCCCCCCCCCCCAATTAAATCTGGTAAATGCAGGGAATTCTACCACAGCCTGTTTTCCTTTTACCAAGCTCACCACTCCCCTTACAGTCTGCCAGTCACCCTAACTACCTTTCAACATCAACAGGAGCCAGCAAGAGATCTGTTACCATGAAGGCCTGAGTGTACACTACTGACTTATTCATGCAGCACTGGGGATTGAACCCAGGCCTGGGCACTGAGCTAGGGGCCCCATCCTTTATTTAGAACAGGGAGAATCCTACTGCATCATCCAGACTGGCTCCAATTTACAATCCTGTGTCACTTTTACAAAATATCTCAGAAAGGCAAAGCAACAGAGAAGAGACGAGCTGGAGGTATCACTGCTCAGGCTCCAAGGAGGCACCTGAGCTGAAGGCACACAGGCCGCAGGTGCGTGGCCTTCTGTCACTGAAGCCTCAGGAGGTCAGGAAGAGGCACGAAGGGGTCACAGGCAGAACTTCAGAAGTGCACACTGAAAGGAACAGGAGCTCCTGAGAGGAAGAGGCCGCAGTGCAGTCAGACCTGCGAAGCCTGATTGCTTGGGGGTGAACTGGAATCTGGGAACCTACTGAAGTTCCTCTTTACCAGAGAATAGCCTACCCACAGGTAAGTCTAGGCCCATTTCAGAGGAGAAAGGGACTTTTTCTTATTAAAGATGAGTGACCTAAAATGTTTTGCCTAAAAACACTTTTTGAATGTTTTTAATCTTTTTATTTTTAAGGAGGAAAGATTTATTTAGCTCACAGTTTACAGAGGATTCAGTCCATAATCAGCCAGCCCCAAGGCAGTGCAGCAGAGGACAACAAAAGCAATGAGAGGGGCTGGGGAGATGGCTCAGTAGAATAAACGCTTTCCTGGGAAGTGCAAGGGTCTGAGTTCAATCCCTGGTTCCACCAAAAAAAAAAAAAAAAGCAATGAGAGAGCCACCTTATTTAGTTCTTGCTCCCTCTCAAGGTCAGAGTGTTGCTCTTTACCTTACTAACTAAAGTATCTTTATGGGGCTTGGGGTATGAGGGCCCCAGAAGAGGGGCCACAGCGTGGGAGTATGGATCCAGATCGCTTGGTGACTCTGTGTCAAGTTGCAGTCTAGCTAAAAGCACATTTTTTTTTTTTTTTAAACCAGGGATAAAACTCAGGACCTTGCACTTGCCAGGTAGGTGCTTATGCTACCGAGCTAACTCCCTGACCCTAAAAGCACAATTTTTTAATTTATTTTATTTTTTTTTTTTGTGGAACTGGGGATTGAACTCAGCCCTTTTGCTTGCCAGGGAAATGCTTATTCCATTAGACCATCTCCCCAGCCCTAAAAGCACAACTGTTAACAGATATTTTCTATATCTCCTTTCTATTTCTTCCATCCTGCCTCACAAGTAGAGGGAATAAGGGTAACCACTAAGAGATCAAGAATTTCTTTTGGGAGGGCCAGTGAGATAGCTCAGCAGATTAAGTGCCTGTTTAGGCAAGCCCAGGGACTGGGGTTTTATCCCTGGCACCAGCCCCATCCCTGGGTGCACTGAGCAGGCCACCAAGATGGGTGTGGTGGCCCACACCTGTAATCCCAGCGCGGGGAAGCTGAAAACAGGATCACTACAAGAGTTCAAGCTGCGCAGTAAGACCCTGTACCAAATAGAACTTCTGGGGTAATAAAGATGCTCTGAAATTTGAGTCATGATTGCACAATTCTGGTGCAATTTTGGTGACTACACCAAATATCACTGAATTGTACATTTTGTTTTCAGTTCATTAATTTTTGCAGCAGTGGAGACTAAGCCCTAGGCCTTCACACTGAGCTACACTGCCACACTTTTTAAAAATTCTGAGACAGGGTCTCACTAAACCAAGTTGCTCAAATTGGGCTTGAATTTGTGATCATCCAATTATAACCTTGTGCCACCAGGTTTGGCTAGAACTATACAATGGAAAAGGATGAGTAGAGCTAGTTGTGGTAGTGGGGTATACCTGTACCCCCAGCTACTGAAGCTGAGGCAGGAGGATCACAAGTGTTTGAAGCCAGTCTGTGCAACTTAGCAACTTAGCATGACTCTGTCTATTAGAAATATATATATATACATACATACAGTTCAGTGGTTCCTGGGTTCAATCTTCAGATATATATTCACTTAACTTTTTAAAGACAGTATCTTAATTGTTGATTTACTTTTTTATTTTTATTTAATACAGGGTCTCACCAGACAGATAAGACTCATAGTGATCCTCCTGTTTTCAGCCTTCCAAGAGCTGGGATTACAGGTGTGGGCCCAGCAGCAGATCAGCCCGGGTCCCTGTGTTTGCCTAAGCAGGCACTTTAATCTGCTAAGCTATCTGGCTGACCCTGCTTTACTTTTTAAAAATGAAACAGGACTGGGGCCTTTTTCCCTTAGAGCAGTATTCCTTCAACAATGGCCCACAGGACAGGTGTAGTGATGTGTGCCTGCACAGAATCCAAGCGTGCTAGGAGACAGAGGCAGGAGGATTGCAAGTTACTACAGAGCCCAGCCTGGGTGACTTAGGTGCACTAAACTGCATTTCTAGCCTCTTTTATTGTCTTTTGAAAGAGGGACTCCCTAAGTAGCTAAGTTGCACAGGTGAGGCTCAAGCTTGCGATCCTCCCGCCTCCACCTGCCAGGATGCTAATTTACAGGTTATGCATTTTCATGAGGCTTTTCTTTTCATAGCCCTTAGCTGTGGCATCCTCTGACATGTCAAGCCAAGGTAAGATCAGCTCCTGTGCTCCATCCAGGCTTCATTACTTGGGCTGCAGATCCTCTTTCTCTTTCAAGCAATTCAGTGTCAGGCTTTGAATAGTCAGGCAAGCTCTACACACAGACACAGGGGCACCAGAGAGTCCTACCCCCACCCCAACCCCTAGAAGCCACTGCAGAGCCCAGAGGGAAGAGACTGCCACACTGTACTCTTAAGGCCCTTTGGTCCTGGTTGGTTTCCCCTTAGAAGTATCCAACTTCTGTACAACAAACAGCAGTCTTTCTTTGGTGCTTAGCCTAAAGGGCTGAGCCAAATTATATCCCTTAACCACATGGTTAATGCTAACAGCCTTTCACTCATGGAAGGGTATTTCTCTTTCCAAACAGATATGAAGCAATGAGGGAGGAGGTTTCCATTATTGTAGAGAAGATCTACCAAACAGAGCCAGGCATAATTTTTTTCTCCCGGCACTGGGGATTGAACCCAGGGTAGTTGAACTGAGCTATAGCCTCAGCCCTTTTTTATGAGACAGTCTCAGTAAATTACCTAGGCTGGACTCAAATTTGTGATCCTCCTACCTCAGTCTTCTAGAGTGCTGGCTGAACAAAGTCTCAATGGATATGACCTGAAGCACCATGTAACTGCTGCTTTGTGCAGTGTCATTGTTTGGCACGAATAACTCCTGGGTGCTCAGTAAACACATTCAGCTACACTCCCAAGGTAGTGTACCAGGTACACTCTCTGACCAGGTACAATGGGGAACAGCACTGGCAGAGACAGCCTGCCTTCCCCTGCCCTGGGATTCAGGCTAGCACAGCAGGGGAAAAGGCTCCCCTGCTGGAAAGGACCAGAACTCTTCTGGCCCTCAGCCATTTCCCCAGGCCCTGAGGGAAAAGTCCTAAAGTTGCCTAAATTTTCCAAATGATTGCTTGAGTAGCTCACACCCTGCTCACCAACAGGTACCAGCCAGTCCTCCCAGCACAGGCAGCAGCTTCTGGTCTCCAGGGAGACAGTGAGGAGGAGGCAGAGAGGACTCTGGTCTTTGTTCCCCTTTTCCATGATTACCCTGTGGAATCCAGTACACAAACTACTTGGTCAAAGTGACAGGCAGTGTGCCCCAATCCAGCCGGCCTGCAGAGGGATGTGAGCTCGGTGTGCAGAGCAGTGGATCCAGGCAGCTGGTGTGAGGTGTTTAGAGACCCTTGTTAAAGTAGACATAAGGGGCACATTCTCCGTCCTTGGCCTTGACAGTGCCTTGGAGATCTGGTTCCAGACAGGAAACTGGCAATTCACTGAACAGAGGACAGAAAGGGGTTCTGAGTGTGCCACCTGGAATATGCAACACGTTACCCACAGAAGAGGCCAGTCCAGGTGTTGCCTCCAAGTAGCCCTTCCCAATCCTCCCTGTTGGAATTGCTCCTGGCCTCTGTACCATTTTCCCTGCCACACCAGCCGGCTTCATTCTCTCTGAGCATAAGTCCTTGGCTAACCTTTGATTTTCCCCACAAGATGATGGGCAAGGTGCTGGGACACAAATGACCAGTGTGTCAGAGGGGCAATGGCACCTTCTTGGCACATATCCAAGCCATACCTTATTTCTAGCACCAGCAGCCCCCATGGTGGCCTGACATCCCTTGTCCCTGTGCCCTTACCCACCCCTTCTAGGACACATGAGGGAAGTGGACAGTTCTACATCATTATCCTCTGAGAAACAAGAGCCAGAACAATGACCTGGCTCAATTTAAAGACCAGGGCCAGCCAGAGGAGACCTCCCTCATGACCCTGCCAGCAGGACAGCCTCTGCGTGTCCCCTGCAATCTCTAGGAAGGAGCAACTTCACTCCTAACTTCTCTGCCCCTTGGCAATCTGACTGGTTTGCAATTTACCAGGGAAGAAAGGACCCAGGGTATTGCCCCCGCTGTCCCAGGGATCAGGGAAGCAGTGGCAGTGAGGTCAGTGAAACAAAACAGGTGACAAACAGGCAATACCATGTCTGCGGGAAGAGCCCACATGCCACTGGAACCATGAAGAGAAGGCTGCAAGAAAGAAAAAAATCCAGCCATTAATGAGGGGCCTATTCCTTCAGTCTTGCCCACATGCCATCCTGGAGCTCAGAAGGAAGGAGACACCCACACCTGGCCACCTTCCCAGCCAGCGCCCACCTCTGCATTCACCCTTCTTCACTGAGCACCATGAAACCCACACTAGCATGGGGACAAAATCAGTGTCCCCCTAACCCTTCACCCCACTGCACACCTATGTTCAAGCACAGGAAGCCAGGGATGCAATCAGGGAGTTTGAGGTTGGGTAGTGAGGTGCAGCACCTCAGCTCATTAGGAAAAGGCAGGCTCTCTGAGCCCAGGGCTGGCAGAACACGAGGCCACATCGGCCCATGGTGGCCTCCTATAGATGCCAAGGTGGCTGGGGTCATTCCGGGTGAGACCAGGTGCTTGGCAGCCCAGGCTGAGCTGTGCCTCACCTCACCTCCCTCATCTCCTTTGCAAGCACTCAAGGCCTGAGGTCAGGGACAATACCATGATGCACCCCAGGTACCTTGAGGTGGCCATTTTTAAAGCCAGGAGAAAGTGCATACCGCTCTGATATGGTCAACGCAAAAAGGTGGAGAGTCGGGGCCCCGGCCCCAGCCCGCCCAGGCCATCCATGCCCTGTACTCACAAACAGCCGGACAGCGCGACCTGCAGCGGTGCATGCAGCACCGTGGCTTTCTGTACAAAAACAAGTAACGGAAACCCACGTGGGACTTGGACCCCTGAGGTGACCCCATGCTTGCCCTGCCAAGCCCAGGCTGCTCAGGCTGCCAGAGGCTGGAGCACTGACCCTGAAGTGAGGGGAAGGGGCACCCCGGCTCTTGGCAAGAGGAGGCCACAGGGATGGGGCTCTACTTAAAGAGATGAAGAGGTGATGGTGAGAGCAGCAGGGGAGGGTCAGGAGCCCCGGGCCCAGGAAGGATGGAGAGGGGCACCGTGCTGACCTTCATGAAGTGCAGTTTCTCCAGCCTCTCCATAATGACCGGCAGCAAGACTGGAAGAGACCCGGGAGGTGCTGAGGGGAGGCTGGGGCTGCCAGGAAGCCATTGGGTGCTGCGCCCTACTTTCCCAGTAGCTCCAGAAAATGCTCGTCATTGAGAATGGAGACTACGTGAGCAAAGCCATCCCAGCTGCTGCCCTCCACCCCCAGGGAAGCAGGCTTTACAGACCGCTCAGGGTAAAAACCTGTGCCACTGGGCTCAAGGCTACCTCCTCTAAATTAAAACTATCTGAAGGATCAAACACATTTGTATTTCACTCTGTAATAAGCAAAGTAGAGTAGGCAGCATATGCCCTCTGCTGCTACCTGCCAGTGCCTCAATACCTACACATCAAGGAATGCTGTTTAATGACTATTAGTTGAAGGGAAATAACATTCTCCCTCAAATCTCAAATTAATTGATCCGTGGACTAGTAGAGTTCACCTGGGATCGCAGCCTTCATGCAATCCCACTGGAGAAGCCTGGCTCTGGAGGCTTGGGGCCCACCACCCACCCAAGTGCTCCAGGGTCCTCACAATGAGAACTTCCCCGCCTTACTCATGCCAGGAGCTGCCATGGTGATCCGGGAAATAACCACTTGGGTGATGCCTATGGCTGCAGCTCTCTGAGGGCAAAAAGGAATATGTGTTGGGAATGACGCATTGCACACACCAACGCTGCACTAGAGGGCTGGGTCAAGATCATGGCCAAGCCCATGACCTTCAGAACAGAAGGAAAGAAGAAGCCCATGGTGTACACCTATAATCCTAGCACTCTGGGAGGCTGAGGCAAGAGAATCACAAGTTGAGCCCAGGTAGCTTTGTGACTCAGTGAGACCCAAGTCTCAAAATACAAATTCAAAACAGGACTGGGGTTGTGGCTGAATGCTAAGGCCCTGGGTATAATGCTTTCCAACAAACAACCAGCCCACAGTGATTAACTAGTCAAAGGTCTGGGGATACAGCTTAGCATAAACACCTGGGCTCAAACTCCAGTAATGAAAAAAGATGCAAGAGCGGTGTTCTCAACAGAAATGTAGGGAAACACTGGTAGGGAATGAGGGTGGAATCGGGTACTGGGTCACTGAGAGGAGACAGGTCTCAGGAGGAATTCCCTCCCGCTACTCAAAGGAGGCCTCTGCTCACCCGGGAATGGCCAACCTCCATGTGGTTCTTGTCTTTCACAGAGATGCCCTGGATGAGTTCCCTAAACAGAAATCAGAGTTGCAATTTGAAAAGGGGTGCTGAGAGCCTCCAGGCTGCACGACATCCCAGGGGCCAGGGCCACAGCCGCGGTCTGGGAAGCCGCCCTGAGCCTGGCCCCCTGCCCTTCCTGCAGCACCTCAGAAGTAATCTGGGGCAGAGGCTAGGGGAGCGGGCTGGGACCCACACTGCCTCAGGTGACCCCGGCAACTGCAGAGGTAGAAGTGACCCTGAGCACCATCCTTAACCTTTCTAAAGCCTCAGTTCTCCTTGTCCAAGGATAGGGATAACCTTGGGACCCACTTCAGAGGACATGGTGAGAACCGTGTGAGATGATGCCAGGCAAGTGCTCAGTCTAGCCTGGGCAGAGGGACCTCCCCCCAGAAGGAGGTACTCTGGCTCTTCTCAGGCTACCTCCTGACAAACCAGGGAGCTGGGTGCTTCAGTCATCTGCTGGGAAAGGGCTGGGCGGGGAAGGAGAGGAGCAGTGTGCAGGCCTGCGCTCTCAGAAGCTCTTGCTCTAGGGGCTGCTAGGGCCCACTGCTGCTAATGGCCTCCAGGGAATCAACTCAGATGATAACGACAATGGCAGCAATACTGGCTAACACACAGCATCCACCATGTGCAGGTGCTGCCTGGGAGTTCTACACATACTACGTCAGCAAAACCTTAGGTAGATGTTTTGTGCCCTGGGCCAGAAAGACGTCAGGGCTGGGGTCAGCTCACAGGTACAGTGCTGGCCTAGCATGCATGAGACTCTGCGCTCCAGCCCTAGCACAGCAGAAAAAATAAGTAAAATGAAACAAAACAGTGTTTCTCCTCTACTTTCCTGCTGAAAAGATTAGACCTAGGTGCCTAGAAACATCTATCCATACCTCTGGCTTCTCTGGAAGCTTCTTGGTTCCACTCTAACCTTTTGGTGCCTCTCTGCCAATTTTCATTTAGAATACTACCCCAGGTTTTTAGCAGGCAGGGGTCATAACTCTGGCACAGTTGCAATTAAAAGGACAGGATCTAACCGGGTGCGGTGGTGCATGCCTGTAATCCCCTCACCTACAAGGCTGAAGCAGGAGGATCACTGACCAGCCTGGACTACACAGTGAGTTCAAAGCCAGCCTGAACTACATTGCGAGATCCTATCTCAAAAATACAACAAAAAAGATAGGATCTAGTACAAAAGCCAGTGGGTCTACACGCTCTTTCCCCTCACCATGCAGGAAAGCGTGCCCACAGCACCTGATGCTGACCCACCTTGTCCCCTACAACTCCCAAGCATACCAAAGGTGTGACTGGCCTTCAGGGACCCTCTGAGGCTCAGCCCAGGGGCCCTGCCCACAGCTGGGGTCCCTCCCTTCCCCAGCTGACCTGAATGCAGAGAGAGAAGGGAGGCTGTACTCACTGCTGTCGCATCATGGGGATATTGACACAGTTGGCAGCAGCCACGGCGGCAAAGGGCACCCATCGGCATACCAAGGGAGGGGCTCTCTGTGGGCACAGGGACAGGATCATTCAGACGGGAGTGCATGGGCTTCCAAACCATAAATCATAAAGGAAAGGAGACTCGCACGCATCTGATCAGTCAGAGGACCCCAAACTCCAGCTAAAACCCAAGAAGAAAAAAACCTGGGACAGCCCTGCCTTTTTTTTTCCCACAGGCCTCTGCTGCCCCCCAGTGGCCACCATGCCCGCCGCTGCCCCAGACCACACCTTTGTCCACGTGTTCAAGCCCACAGCCGTGGCCACTGCGGTGGTGGTGGCTGTGAGGTAAGAGAAGGCCATCTGCCTAGGGGAGGAGAGGGGGTGAGGGCTGAGCTGCTGGAAGAAACATGAACTCTGCCCTAGCCTTGTCTTGGGCCCTGGCTCTCAACCAGCAGGGCAGCCCCCTCGGCCAGTTCAGTATTTTAAACATGCCCAAGTCTCTCTGGCAGCCAAAAGGAGCACTTCAATACCCCCTACACCCCATGAACAGCTCCCTGGGAGCCAGCACAGCAAATCCAAATCTATTCCCGTCAGAACTCAGCTGAAATGTCACCTCTACAGAAACTACTTCCTGCTCAGTCTGTCTCAGTCACCTCTGCTGAGGGCTGTCCTTGAGCCTACTCACATTCTTTTTTTGTGTGTGTGGGACCCTGCTCACATTCTTTTTTTTTTTTTTTTTTTTTTTTTTTTTTTTTTTTTTGCGGAACCAGGGATTGAACTCAGGCCCTTACACTTCCCAAGGAAGCGCTTATTCCACTGAGCCATCTCCCTGGCCCCACCTGCTCACATTCTTAGTGGCAGCTGCCCAACTCTGATATTATGCGCTGGTCTCCCAAAAGGAGACCAGTTCCCCCAGGGACACAAGGTCTTCTCATCAAGGCATGGCCAGGTCCTAGGATGCCACCTGCTACATAATGCACACCCACAAGAAACAGGTTGAGTAAATGCATGAACATAGTTTGAATTGGTCTGAGAAGAAGATACTCCCCTGATGCAAAAGGGTGACTCACCCACCTGTTCAGGATGGCCCCTCCAGGAAGGCATCACAGCCAGGGACCAGTTCTCCTACCTGACCGATGTAGGGGAAGCCGCATTCCTATTGGTGTAGTTGACCAAGGCGTTGAAGGACTGGTTCACCCACTGCCAGAAGATCACTGCTGGCATGGTTCTGTGGGAAAGGAGTCGGGAGAGGCTGTTGGGCTCACCACTCTCCACAGGCACATGCACCAACCTGGGCTGCCCCACTCTGCTCTGTGCACCCTGCTTATGGACAGGCAGCCTGAGCCCTCTGCCCAGAATAGGCACCAGTCTCCTGCCACACAGAGCAAAATCCTGCTGCTCTGCTGACATCATGTCCTCCGTGGAAACTTCCAGAGCCTTCCCTGCCCTCCAGAGATACTCAGCCCCTCTGAGAGCCTCCCCAGGACCCTAGTATCTTCCCCCAACCTAGCACTTCCTTCCTGATTCCCCAACTAAATAGGGGACAGCTGGGGGAGAGGGGCGTCCAGGCTACACAGAAAGTTTATTTCCTCTCAACTACCCAAGGGGCTGGGGAGATGACTCAGTGGAATAAGCGCTTCCCTGGCAAGCACAAGGGCCTGAGTTCAATCCCCAGTTCTGCAAAAACAAACAAACAAACAAAAACAATCCTCCTGCCTCAGCCTCCAAAGTGCTGGGATTATAGGCATGCACCACCATACCTGGCTTTATTATGAAATTCAAAAGTATTCATTTTTTTGCAACAGGGTCTCGCCATGTAGCTCAAACTAGCCTTGAACTCAAGATCCTCCAGACTCATCTTCCCAAGTGCTGGGACTGATTACTGGCCATGCACTCTAAACCTAACCAGAACCAGACCTTTCTATCTCTGTCTCTGTCCTTTATTTTGGTGGAGGGAAGGTTGAGCCTGTCTTACTGTGTAGCTCAGGCTGACCTTGAACTCACTATGTAGCCCGGCAGGTCTTGAATTCATAGCAGATCCTCCTACACCAGTCTTCTGGGCGCTGGAGTCACACATATGCGCCACCATACCCACCCTAGAACAACCACTCTTTAAAGAAACAAAGCTGGCAATAAGATAGCTCAGTGGACTAAGCACCTCCTTTGGCAGGTGCAGGGACCACAGTTCAATCCCCAGTACCGCATGCCACGCTGAGCAAGCAAAGGAGCCTGGGTGTGGTAGCACATGCCTTTAATCCCAGCACTGGGGAGGCTGAAAATGGGAGGATCACTATGAGTCCAAACTGCATGGTGAGACCCCGTGCCAAATACATAAATGTAAAAAAAAAAAAAAAATACAAAAAGAAAGAAAGAAAGTTAAAGCCAGGCACTTAAAATTGCAGCATTTGGGAAGCTGAAGCAGGAGGATCTTTGCAAGTTCAAGGCCAGCCTGGGCTACATAGTGAATTCTAGTTCAGCCTTAATTACAGTGTCTCAAACCACCCCCAGCCCCTTATGAAAAGCAACAAAGACTCAGAATAGCTTATGTGTTCAGGCCTAGCAAGGGCCGCCCTTGTTAGAGTCCAGGTGCCCATACGTCCTTACCTTGCGCATCGGCTCCAGCTACTTAGTCTCTATAGAATCCCTCTACAAGGCAGAAATGGCACAACGGTGATGGTGCAGTGTCTACAGGTAGGGTTGCCAAGAAGTAAGGGAGCATGTGTGCAAAGACACAGCAGCAGAGTGCCTACTCCCTAGTAAGTATCAAGCAAGAGGGCTGCTGTTATCAAAGATTGGCACCATGGGGATGAGGCCCTAGCACATGTGAGGCCCTAGGTTCTATCGGCACCATGGGGCTGAGGCCCTAGCTCATGTGAGGCCCTAGGTTCTATCGGCACCATGGGGCTGAGGCCCTAGGTTCTATCGGCACCATGGGGCTGAGGCCCTAGGTTCTATCGGCACCATGGGGCTGAGGCCCTAGCACGCGTGAGGCCTTAGGTTCTATTGACACCATGGGGCTGAGGCCCTAGCAGGCGTGAGGCCCTAGGTTCTAGTTCTTGCTCCAGGAGGGGAGCAAGCTCGCTCCCCGCCTAGCACAGGCAGGCAGGTGCATACCCGCCCAGCTTCCAAGGCCCACCTGTAGAAGTGGAGCATGAAACCTGTGATGATCATGCCACCAGGGACCTGGAAGGACATCCGTCCGATGACGTTCATCTTCTCTCCAGTGTCGGGGTGGAAGGCAGAGTCATACAACTTCTTAGCATACAGCAGCTGCTCCACCTGTGTGCCTGGGGGCACAACCCCCATCCTACCAGGCAAGAACAATAGGCAGGTATCTCCCAGCTCTCCCCTCACTGAGTTCCTTCACTCAGCTTCTGCGTTCCCCAGGGGATCCCCTCAAAGTCATCCTAATGCCTCTGTGCCCTCTTTTGACAGCTTACCTACTCTTTTCCACTGTTGCCTTGGCCCAATCCAGCTCGCGCTCTGGAACCAAGACGGTGCGGGGATCTGTGATGTTAAAGAAGTGCCTCACACGTCCCAGAAAAGTGCCTTGATCCCAGAGGGGGGCATCAATGTCAAAGCCAGGAAGGTCAGTCTCCATCATGCTCACACACAGACTGCAGACCTAGAGGACAGAGGAAAAAATGAGGACACCCCCCAAGTTAACACCACCCTGGAGGTCTGAAGCAACTCCCATGTCCTGCTGCCTTGTCCAGCCCTGGGTACCTGCTGACTCCCAACAGTGAACAGGTCCTAGGCTGAGCAATATGGCACTGCAGGCACCTTGGGCACTTTCTGAGGGCCAGCCCTGCGCCTGCTCAAAAGGACCAGATGGTTCCCGTCCTTGGGGAGCTCAGAGTCTGCCTGAGGAACCCCCACAGAACAGTATACACCATTCTCAGTGCTTCTGGCAGGGAGACAAGCTGCCACTCTGACATCCCCCCAGGTTGAAATTCTCCACTAGGCTGCCCTTTAATCCAGGGCCAACCGCCTGGGAGGACGACCCCAGCCCCTGCTAGCCTTCCTGTCTCGACAGGACTCCAGAGTAGCAAGGGGTCGCTTCACAAGGACACTGACCTGCTGCTCTATTTACTAAGTTGCTAGGGGATTGGGTGTAGCTTAGTGACAGGGCACAGCCTGGTTCAATCCCCAGCACCACGGGGAGGAAAAAAGGGAAGTCTCCAGAAACCAAAGACAACAGGGGAGGCAAAAACACATCAGGGAAGTTTCAGTCGTGACACCTACAGTTGCAGCAGACAGTAATATATGGCACACCTAGCAAGACAAACCAATTGCCCATGGACACCAGGCTAGCTCAGGGCTTCTTACTAGGAACTTCAGGGCCTGCCACAAGCAAAAGCAACAAGGCACACAGAGTTACTCACAGAGGTACTTGTGATGGGGACAGGGCTCTTTCACAGGGTAACTGGCTTAGCTGGAATAGTGGAAACTGAAGGGCTACCACGAAAAACATTTCCAAAAGAAGTATGACTGATACACTGAATGAGAAGAAAAAATAGTCATACATTTTTAAAAAACTGAAGTTTTTAAATGTTTTCTCTGAAAATTCTGGGAAGTCATTAAAGGACTACTGTATAAAAAAGAGATAGACCATCAATGCATAATTAGGAAAAACACCACAGTCGATCATGAGAATAAACCAGCTGTGGCAGGACCTCACCAGCTGCAGGTACATGAGCTGGAAGGGAGCCCCAAGAACTAAGAAATGAGAGGGAAGAGTCAAATAAACTGAGATACAGCCAGAGAGGGAGCAAAAGGAGAAGCCTTTTTTTTTTTTTTTTTTTTTTTTTTAATGCAGAACTGGGGAGGATTGAACTCAGACCCTTGAGCTTGCTAGGGAAGCCCTTATTCCACTGAGCTATCTCCCAGTCCAGAAGAAG
The DNA here is from genome assembly GCA_004027165.1 of Ctenomys sociabilis. Taxonomy (NCBI): domain Eukaryota; kingdom Metazoa; phylum Chordata; class Mammalia; order Rodentia; family Ctenomyidae; genus Ctenomys; species Ctenomys sociabilis. The sequence continues at coordinate 17,340 of PVKA01020691.1, forward strand.
CCTTTTTAAACAAGCACAACTTTTTGCTGGGCCAAGCCAGTAGTATAGGGGGGAATGCTGTATCTGTCAGGGTCAGCCCTAGAAAGAAAGCAATCCTAGCCCAGCGTGGCTTGGAGCCTACCCCTCCCTCTTCCAGGCACTGTGGCAGGCACCTGTAATTATAGCACTCTGAGAGGCTGAGGCAGAAGGACTGCAAGTTCAAGACCAGCCTGGGCAACTTAGCAAGACTGTGTCAAAATTTGAAAACAAAATAAAAAAGTCTTAAAAGCTCCCTCTGATTAAAAAAATTCCATGCATAAAAATTTCCCTTTTGATTAATTTAAGGCTAAGCAATTAGTGACTTTTGATTATATCTGTAAAACCTTGATTACATCTCTAAAATCTGTAAGCTAGGGGCACCTAACTTAGCATTTGGCTGAAGACCTAGAGGATCCCTTGTAAGCTAGGAAACTCCTGGGGGTCTTGTTCAGCCTAGCCCAGGAAACACTTATCACAAGGATTTGAAGAGACACCAGGACTACATAAGGCAGGGAGACAGAATACAAAAAATAGACTTTGGGCTAAAGTTGCAGGTCAGCAGCAGAGCATGAGCTTAGCATGCACAAGGCCTTGGGTTGGATCCAGCAATGCCAAAAATGAAAGGCTTTAAGAGAGCATACAATGCATTTAAGTTTCCATGGATTGTGTTTCAAGTTCCAGGGGACCTTCTACTGTTATTTTAGTACTGGGGATTGAACCCAGGGTGTGCTAAGACTGTACTACATTCTCACCCCTTTTTATCTTTTGAGACAGGATCTCACTAAGTTGCCCAGGCTGGGTCTGGATTTCAGGACTTGTGATCCTCACAACTCAGCCTGCTCAAGTAGCTGGGATTATAGGCATGCACCATTGCACTTGGCAATGTGACCTTCTCAAATGCAAGAGGCTACCTCTTGTCTCAGATCTTTCCAAATGCTGTTCTCTATCATTTTCACTATCTTTTTTGTTTTAAGGAATGAATTTCACATTTGCTATTATACCATGTACTTATTAGATCATTTGTGGTTTTTTGTTCGTTTCTAAAACAATCAAGAGCCAGTGAGATAGCTCAGCAGACTAAGTGCCTACTTAGTCAAGCAAAGGGACTGGGTTCAATCCCTGGTACCACATGCTGTGCCAGCCCTGCCCTTGGGCAAACTGAGCCAGCCACAGAGACTGGGCATATTGCTGCACACCTGTAATCCCAGCACTGGGGAGGCTGAAAACAGGAGGATCACTGAGTCCAATCTGTATAGGGAGACCCTGTAGACCCTGCACTAAATACATGAAAATAAATAAAGAAGTCCAAGGGGGCCCTGAACTTTACTACATAGTCCAGGCTGGCCTCGAACTTGTGGTGATCATCCTGCCTCAGCCTCTCAAGTGCAGGGACTACAGGCGTATGCCAGGCAGTTTGTCTTTTTAAAACTAATTTAAATTTTCACCTGCAAAGTCAAGGAATATGCTTTTTTGCTTACCACTGTCACCTTGCTAACCAGCAAAAACACTCAGTTCTGGCTTCACAAGAGGTTCAGTTTTTGTGTATCTGCAGCTTCAGGCCACCCTTCCCACGCAGTGAGTTCGGGCTCAGGGGTAAGACCCTGCCTGCATCTTCCTCCTCCTGTGTTGAGGTCTCTCTTCACTCTGCCTGTGGGCTTCAATTCTGACTTCAGAGCCTTGCTGGTCCCGGGACTACTTCCCTCTTCCTCTCATTGCTGTATCCCAGCATATGGACACCAAAGCCTGGAGAGGCTGTTCTCTGCTGCTTACCACTCTGCAGAGAGGTGCAGTTTCTTGGCAGTGAGTGTTCAGACTTGAAAGGAAGCAGAGGTCTGGGGTAAGTGTAAAAAATTGACCAGCAGCCCCAAGGTGGTTTAAGGGAAAATAGACTAGAAAAAAGAGGAAAGCAAAGACAAAACCTGAAAAACCAAAACATTTAAGAAGCAAACCAAGAAAAGGAGCCCATAAAACAGGAGGCAGGAAGAATGACTGTGGAAAGGTAGAGCTGCAGGCAACATTCAGATGTCCTGGGAGGTACTACAGGCTGATGTGCTGGGTCAGCACAAAGTGTTGGCTGGGCAGAGCCAGGCAACACGTGTCCACCCCAAAACACCCCCTGCCACCACTCCTGATACCCAACCTCCTACTGAAGGCACCTCTCCAGGTCCCAACGGAGCAGAGTACAACAAGGAAAGGGTTCACCTGCCAAATGCTACAGGAAGCGAGAGGAGTTGGCTGGCAGGCAGGGCACACTCTGCTCTGGCCTACACAGGGGCCAGGCTCAGGCTCTGGGGAAGACTCAGCTGAGCAAAGGGCTAGCCCCACCTCCAGGACACACACAGTCACTCCAGAGACCAGGAAAGGCCTCTTGCCTCCCATACTGGAAGCAGGTCAGCTGTGACAGAGCACTCATCTTCTAAATGACACAAAGACTTCTGCCTCCTTAACTGAGGGCAAAATAGAAACTGCATATCCCCTGCAACAGAAACCATAAGGCACCCCCAAATCTAAACTGTTTCTCTGGAACATTTCCTCCTATATCCATTGTCTCCTCAGTTCCTTTTGTATCTACCCACTGCGGCCCATCCTTTGCACGATGCTGGACTTTTGTAACTTGTCACCTTGTCACTTACTTTTATTTGTATAAAAGTCTGCCCCCCCTGACGGGAATATCAGGACCATGTCTAAAATGTCCACTGCTGTGGCTCCCGGGGGCCTTATAGTGACATTTACTCTCTGCCTCAAGTGCGTTCCAGCTTATTCTTGAGTTCTCTTGGCTTCCAGTATGTTTCCTCTTTTAAACCAAACTCTGCCCTACCTTGGTTACAAAACGCCAGGTTTTCATGAAGCTGTACCACGCCTATCAAATCACATCTGGTCTCTCAGCCCGGCTGTTCACTCTCCATCCTCCCATACAAGTCACCCAAAATCCTCCCTAATCACCTCACATCATGTCCAGGGTGGTCCCGCTTCTGAAGGGACTGTGGTTCCACTGCTATGTGTAATATAAGGTAAGCGAAAAAAACAAACGGGGCTGAGTGGGGTCTGCTTTCTAAAATCACAGTGTCTCAGATCAAAGACACAAGGGAGCCAGAGTCTCAGCTCACTGGAGCCTGTCAAGGTTCCACTCAGCGGTCACGCCAGCGCAGTGAGCATGCGGGCCTACGTGGCCGTGCTAAGCACTTGCAACAGACAACTGACCTCAAAGTCCTAACTCTGCCGCTCACGGTAGGTAGTGTCTAGGGTTAGTAAAATGTCAACCTAGGTGCAAGCGTTTCTCGAGGCAGACCGTTCTTTCCCCTAGGGCAGGCTGGCTTCGCTGAAAGGAGTTTTCAGGGGGTGCCCGGTCTGTGTCCCCTCAGGGCTCACACCCCCTCCCACTCCAACTGTCAGCTCCCCACCCGGCTCGGAGCCAGGCCCTCTCTGCCTTGGCCTTCCACGCTGCTCCCTGGGGGGTTGGACCCCTGACCTCGATTCCGAGCTCAGCTGCGGGGACCCGGGCACCGCGGAGCACGACCCGCCCTCGGGCCCGGGGAGGCGATTTCGGCCCCGCTCGGGGTCCGGTGGACGCTGCAGCCTCCCCCGGGAAGCCCTCTCCCCCAGGGAGGCAGGGATCGGAGGGAAACGTGGAGGGCGGCTCCTTACCTGACCGCAGAGGTACAAGCCCAGACAGCTGCAAACGTAGCACACGCGGCGCGCCTGGCCGCTGCCCGCCGGGCCAGGTCCCGCCCTGCGCCCTCCCACTTCATCCCTGCCCGCCAGTCACCGGCCGCCGGACCTCCGCAGTCCAGCGCGCGAGCCGTCCGCCTCCCCGGCCCCGCCCCCCGCCCCGCCCGGCTAGGAGCAAGCCTGCGCAGTGGCGGGAACTTCAGTGCGCTTGCGCAGCCCGGGGGTGGAGGGGGAGCCCCAGGCGAGAGCCTCACGCGGCGGTTCCGCGCCACGGCGGCGCGCGCTGGGGACGTCAGGGGCGGTGCCGCAGTAGTTGCCCCTGGTAACCGGGAGGCCACTGGAAGAGGCGGAGGCTGAAGAGGAGGAGGAGGGACTCGGCAGGAGGATGGTGAGTGTGGGGGCCCGGTCTCCAGGCCCCTCTGGATCCCGCTGGCTACCCCCTTCCCGTGGGGCCCTGCGCTCAAAACCGAGAGGGAAAGGGTAGCGCTCAGCCGGCTCCCGGAACTCTGGCTGGCGGCGTGGTGGCGGGCGCCCCAGGGTGGGCCCTGGGGAGGCCCGGGCCGGGGAGGAGGGCGGGGCTGGTGGGGGTCGGAAACCCGGCGCGGGCTGCGGGCCGGCTGCTGCTCTGGGCAGGGCTAGGGCTGGGGCTGGGGTTGGGTCAGGCGCAGCGGAAAGCGGGCTCGCTTGGGTGTGCTCTGCCCCAGAGGTTGGGGTGCTCCCTGCTGGCCGAGGTCTCCCTGGCGGTCCCGGGCCGTGTGGACCGGCGCCCCTCGCGCCAGGGGGCGCCCGGTGTAGAGGGAAAGGTCAGATCCTAGGCCCCTCGCCCTCCGCGCCACTTGAGATTAATTTTGCCTAGAGTTCTCTACGGTCTAGTTGTAGATAATGACAGATGATGAGCGGTTTTTCGTTCCATACTTAATCCGTCTTGATAGAGACGAATTAGCCGTTTAATCCCAAGTATTTATTTCCGAAGCTATTGCAAGCAACTTTTGCAAGTGACCGCACCAGGACCAAAAAGTCTTAATCCAGTTTGAGGTCTACAAATTAAAAAGAAAGGGGAGTTAGAATTGGAGAATGGGCATTAACTTGGAGCAAGCCTTTCCTCGTCTACCACAGAGTTTACCCAAATTATAAAACAGATCTGAACGCTGACTTTCAAATCCGTGGTTTTTTGTGCATCTAGGTGGAGGGAGTAAAGTGTAATTGAGTACTTTTAGAGCTAGTCAAGGAAAAATTGATTTGAAAGTACTTACAGCAGGTTGATTGGTTTAATTGCAAAAAAAAAAAATCATAGTTACTTCGATACCCTACCTCTTCCACCCTTGTTGACTTAAAAATGTTGAACCACTTCTGTTGATTTTTGAAGAAAAAGTGATTTTTTTTTTTTTTTTTTTTTTTTTGTCTTTTTGAGACAGGGTCTCACTATGCAGTTCAGGCTGGCCTTAAGCTCACTTTGTAGCTCAGGCTGGTCTCAAACTCACAACAATCCTCCTGCCTCAGCCTTCCGAGTGCTGGGATTACAGGCATGCGCCACCACCCTGGCCCCAAAAGTGTGAATTCTAGAAGAAAAAAATGTATCCAGTAGTCAGATATCCAGTCAGTAAATTTTGATTGGCTAACTTTTTCAAATGAGTTTGCATTGTTGGATAAACAAGTAGAATTATTTAAGGTTAATAAATAAGGTTGCCAGTCAGATTTCACACTCCCTACATTCGTTTTTTTGTTTGTTTGTTTTTGTTTTTAACCTAAACCTAAACAGATTGGGGGTAGGGGATCTTGGAATCACTGTGTAGCCCAGGCTGGCCTCCAGTTCTCTGTGATCCTTCTGCCTCAGCCTCCTGAGTGCTTGGATTACAGTTATGTGCCACCATACCTGGCATAAACATATTTTTAAAAGTGTTTTCTTAATTATTTATACTTGAGCTGCCCATTCAAAGGGTAAGTTTATCTCTACAAATGACTACAAACATAAATATACAGAGAGACAGAATTGAAAGGAAAAAAGCACGTCAAACTCACAGAGAATGAGAATTGTCTTTACAAAGGATACCCTGGGATCTGGCTAACTTTCCGTTTTGTCTGTGAGTTAGCCGGACTGTATCATTTCATGATTGCCTTATGCATAGCAATTAACCACTGCTGTGTCTCAAGGTACAAACTGGCAATGTATACAACAAATAGACAACAGTTGTAGCTTACAACTGTTACATTCAATTATAAAAGCAAGCTTTTTCTGTTTTCCTTGAACAGTAAGGAATTAGCACAAATTATTTTGGATTCTCTATCTGGTTTCCCAAGTACTACCCGTCCTCCCAAAGTAGGAACTATTCTTAGAGATAAAAATGGAACACTGAATGTCAGGCTTTTTCTTTTTTTTTAGTGGGGAATGATGTCAGAAGTTTGCACTTGTCAGGCAGGTACTGACAATTTTTTTTTGTTTTATTTTGTTTTTAAAACCTTCAACTATGGGGGTCAGGAATATAGCTCAGTGGTACATCACCTGCCTGAGAAGTGTTAGGTCCTGGGTTTGATTCCCGGTACCAAAAAAAAAAAAAAAAAACCTTCAGCTGTAACTAGTATATTTTTTCTAAATTTGAGTTCCTGAAAAAAAATTATGGATTTCTCTGTACATTTAGTGTCTGCTCTTTTACGCCTTACCTTGTGGCACCAGTTCCTTCATGAAATGCTAAAATGACAGCAGTTTGGGCACGTAACTAACTGATCACTATTATTTAATAATAATTTAATTCAGTAATTATTTTTGGAGTACTTTCTACACATTTGAAGCTCGTAATAATTGTTAAACATGTTCAGCATCTGAAGATTGTTCCCTAACAGTATTTTTTTTTGGCTAAGGAATGGTAGTGAAAAATTAATTTTTTGTTTTTCAGTTTTGGCTTTTTTTGGTACCAAGAACTGAACTCAGGACCTTGTGCTTGCCAGGCAGGCATAGTGCACTGAGCTATATCCCTGCCCCCTGAAAAATATAATTTAAAAATATACTAAAAAAAAATGTGGGCTGAGGGCATGGCTTAATGGTAGGAGTATATGTTTGATATATGCAGGATCCAGGGGTTAGTCCCCAGCGCTGCAAGAAAAACTTGTGGGTTTTGTTTTTTTTCTTTTTGAGGCAGGGTTTCACTGTGCAGTTCAGGCTGGCCTTGAACTCATTTTGCAGCCATCCTCCTGCCACAGCCTAAGTGCTGGGATCCCAGGTATGAGCCACCATGCCCAGCAAGAAAGAAAGAAAAAAATTTAATGTAAGAAAACACAGCTACTGTTGGGAGTGGTGACATGTGGATGTAGTCCCAGGATGCAACTGGTGAGGCAGAAGGATCACTAAAAGTTCAGGGCCAGCTACCTATGGAGACCTGGTCTCAGAAGATGGGGGTGGGGGTGGGGTAGGAAGAAGAGGAAGGAGGGAATGGGAGGGAAAATACAGCCACTCTTAGTGACTGCTATGTACCATTCTGAGCAGCCGCCTTAGGAAACATTGTATTAATTTAGTAGGAAGATGAGAGCTGCAGAAGTTTGGCTTAAATTTCTCCCTCTCAAAGCTTTGGCAAGTAAAATGTTTAGAGGCCAGAGGTGTTGGCCCCTGCCTGTAATCCCAGAATTTGGGAGGCTGAGGCAAGAGGATTAAAGTAAGTCAAAGCCAACCTTTTCTATACAGTGAATGCAAGATCAGCCTGGGCTACATTTTAAGACCCTCCCTTAAAAAATAAAGTTTTTTAAAAAGAGGCAAAAGAAAGTAAAACCAGTTCATTTAAAGTAGTTAATGGAGGGTCTAGGGAGATGGCTCAGTGAAAGAAGCGCTTCCTTGGCAAGCACAAGGGGCTGAGTTCAATCCATGGTTCTGCCCAAAAATAGATAAGTAAAAATAAAATAGTTAACGGAGTGTCTTTCTGAGGGTTGGTTCAGTAGTACAACTTCTAAATCTTGGGTGCTCCTCCCAGCTGTATATATGAAGCTCATTTTGAGGCAGATAACATGTTCTTAGTTAACAGTATCTTTTCAGGACTTGCTCCCCAAGTTTGCTGAGATGTCTTGTGGCTCAGTCACACTCTTCTGTCCACTGGGGTGATACAGCTTATGTACCCACATGCTGCTCTCACAGACCTGCAGTTTACTTCGGCCTGTATTCAGCATCACAAATGTGAATCCTCTGGCATGTATGTCAGTTTCCCTCATTGTCCTATGGAGCACATTAGGAATGTCAGTGCTAATTGAATGAATGGATATTCAGACTAAAAATACACTTTAAAAATTAATTTCCAATTGGGAGGCAGATATACAAATTGAGCTGCAATAATCCTTTAATTGTCACCTAGAATAAATTGCCTTTTGATGACCAGTACAAATTGAATGAAATCATGAGGGATGATACGGGGCAGAAAGCTTCTTTAGAATATTTACAGTACCTCAAGTGAATGGAATTATTTCCTATTTACAGCTTAGATTTGCTGTCTTTTTCCTTAAAAATTAATTTCTGTGCCACCGGGCATGGTGGTGCATGTCTGTAATCCCAGCACTCGGGAGGCTGAGGCAGGAGGATTGTTGTGAGTTCGAGACCAGCCTGAGCTACAGAGTGAGCTGAAGGCCAGCCTGAACTGCATAGTGAGACCCTGTCTCAAAAAGACAAAAAAAAAAAAAAAATTATTCCGTGGCTGGCCAGATAACTCAGTGGACTAAAGCACCTGCTTAGGCAGAGCTCAGTGGCCCGGGTTCTATCCCTTGCATGTGTGCCAGGCCCTACCCCCAGGGCTCACTGAGACAGATTGAGACTGGGTATGGTAGCGTGTACCTATAATGCCAGCACTCGGGAGGCTGAAAACAGGAGACTCATTACAAGTCTGATCTACTTAGTAAGACCCTGTAGGCCTTGTACTAAAAATAATAATAATAAATTTCCAGGGGCCAGGGAGATGGCTCAGTGGAAAAAGTGCTTGCCTGGCAAGTGCAGGGGCCTGAGTTCTATCCCTGATCCCACAAAAAAATAAGTAAATAAAAATTTTTAAAAGGCTGGGGAGATGGCTCAGTAGAATAAGTGCTTCCTGGGCAAGCGCAAGGGTCTGAATTCAATGCCCAGTTCTGCAAAAATAAATAAATAAATAAATAAAAATTTAAAATAATAATAAATTTCCAAAACATATTTGTTGTATTCATGCTGTAAAACTCAGCCACGCCATAAAATTAAACTTCTAATGATTGCTTTCCTTCTTTTGCTACTGAAAGCATGGCATGCATAGTACACATAGTAATTTAGATTAGACTCAATCTGGCCTCTCATCCAGCCTCTTAAATCAGCTTACTTCAACCAACAGAGCCCTGACCTCTAAAAATATCCTCCTTCCTATTTAGCACACCCTGATAATCCTGTGAGCCCCATTCCGGGTGGCTTGTGAATCTGAAGCTTGTACTTGTGTTTGTACTTGTCTCCACTAAGCCTCACTGGAGATGCCCTTTGTCATCTTCCTGGGAGCACATATTAGCTGGCCTTTCCATTTCTGTGTAGTCTCACTTAAAGGTGAAGTATCTGCCATTGTTTCCTAATAAGGAGATTGCTCACTAGTAATGTAGGATTCTGTTCTACACTGTACCATTGAATTATTAAACTTTATATGTAGTTGGAATGATTTTTTTCTCATCTGTGCCTTCTTTTTCTTTTAAGGTGAATAGAAATTGTTCCTATAGGGGCCAGGGAGATGGCTCAGTGGAATAAGCGCTTTCCTGGCAAGCGCAAGGGCCTGATTTCAATCCTGGTTCCGCCAAAAAAAAAAAAAAAGAAAGAAAGAAAGAAAAAAAATTGTTCTTATAATTATTCAATTTAAAATATAATGAATGTATAAAAACTCAGCTTGCCTGTTGAGCCAAACCCAGTCAGGTGCAGGGAACCGAGGTTTGATCCCCAGCTCCCCATGCTTAAGGCAGCCTGAGCCATCCAAAAAAAAAAAAAAACTCAGCTTGTGGACAACAGTATTTTTATTTAGTGGTTTTCTGTTCATTTTTGTACTGAGGATTGAGCTCAAGGTCTTCACACTGAGCTACATGCCCACCCCTGCCTTGATTTTTTTATTTTGAGACAGGTTCTCACTAAATTGCTGAACTGCTCAAGATGAGTTGGAACTTGGAAATGCACTGCCTCCACATCCCAGAGTACTGGGATTACAGGCATGCTCCACCACATCTGGCTGTAGTTTAGTGATTGTTTTGTTTTGAGACCTGGTCATGCTCTGCATAGCCCAGGACTGGCCTCAAACTTATAGGATCTTCCTGCCTCAGCCTCCTGAGTGCTGAGAGTATAGGCCTACATTGTTACACTCCACTTAATATGATGAAAAACCATAATCATTTATTTTAAACTTTGAAAGTATCTTCTAGGAACCAGTTGCGGTGGTGCATACCTATAGTCCTGGCACTCAGGAAAAGGAAGGCTGGAGAATTGTCTTGAGTTAGAGGCCAGCCTAGACTACATAGAGAATTCAAGGCCAGGCTGAACTACATAGTAAGACCCTATCAATCAATCAATCACTGAAAATATTTTCTAGGAAACATCTCTCATTACTGTACTGGTAGTAGATAATCCGTAAGAATTTTACCTGTATTCATTTGATATATTAATTTTATAAACTCCAGTTGTTTTAGAATTTATTACCAGCAAGGAGAGCCTTTTCATATCCAATCAAGAGCTTAGCATGAATGGTGATATGTTTCTGTGGTTTTAGTCCTTTTTATATCACTGATCTGAAGGTATCAGGATGGGTGATTGCAGTACAGCTAATAGAAATCTGGGAGATTTCTAAGAGGGAGTGTTCAAGTCCAAATGCAGTAAAAAACAAAAGCAAAAGTATGTCTTCCCTTTTTAAAAAATGGGTGTAGTAATAGCACATGCCTATAATCTCAGATATACTTGGTTGAAGCTGGAGGGTCACAAGTTCTAGGCCAGCCTCAGCAAGTTGTCAAAACCAACAACAACAAAAAAAAATAAAGAAGGGCTGGGGGCCAGGTATGGCGGCACATACCTATAATTCCAGCACTTGGGAGGCTAAGGTAGAAGGATCGTTGAAATCCATGCAACCCTGGGCCACATAGTGAGCTCAAGGCCAGCATGAACTACAGAGTGAGACCCTGTCTCAAAAAAAGAGTGGAACGCCGGGCATGGTGGCGCATGCCTGTAATCCCAGCACTTGGGAGGCTGAGGCAGGAGGATTGTTGTGAGTTCGAGACCAGCCTGAGCTACAAAGTGAGCTCAAGGCCAGCCTGAACTGCATAGGAAGACCCTGTCTCAAAAAGACAAAAAAAAAAAAAAAAAAAAAAAAAAAAAAAAAGAGTGGAGGGCTGGGGAGATGGCTCAGTAGAATAAGTGCTTGCCTGGCAAGCGCAAGGGCCTAAGTTCAATCCCTGGGGGTGGGGAGGGCTGTAGCTCAGTGGTAGTGCCCCCCAGTATCAAATCAGAATCACTCCTTCCCTATCTTATTTGTTTCAAATCTGTTCAGTCCCTCTCTGCGAAATCTTTGTTTTTTTCTGTGTGTGTGTGTGTGTGTGTGTGTGTGTGTGTGTGAGAGAGAGAGAGAGAGAGAGAGAGAGAGAGAGAGAGAGAGACAAGGTCTCTATATAGTTTAAGCTGGCTTTGATCTCATGTTGTAGCCCAGGCTGGCCTTGAATGTATAGTGATCATCCTGTCTCAGCCTCCAGAGTGCTGGGAGGATTATAGGTGTGGATAACCATGCCCAACTCTCTTAAATCTTTGTTCATAAAATTTGTCTTTGTGAATTAGACTAAACCTTTTACTTTATTTTGGGAAAACGTTGAGCCCTGGATAAGTTTACATGGTCCTTTTCAAGTCAGTGCCAATCTCACACCAGCAATAGTAGACAGAATCTGAGGCAGAAGGGGGCCTATTTTCATGACATGTATTTGTATATCGTGGTCCAAAGCCTGATTGTTGGGGGGGCTGCCAGTTAGCTCAGTTGTGTGAGTGCCTGCTTATGCAAACACAGTCAGGCACAGGGTACCTAGGTTTGATCCCTAGCTCCTCATGCCTTATCAGACTCACCCTTAAGGCAGCCTGAGCCAGCAAAAATAAAAAGCCCTAAAGCGTGATTGTTGAGAATTATTTCACAGAAGTATTATTTAATCATTGAGAACAAACTTGTGTGAATTATGGCCTGCTACAATGCCGGTAACAAATGCAGCCATTTTATGTAACACTAAGACTCAGATTGAAGTGATTTCTGTTCTGGCAAGGAGATTAAGTGATAATGTATGCCTTTTAAATGCTGAGATTCTTGATTCTTATAGCTGTGCCTGAAAAGTAGACCCAGATTGTCAACTGCAGGACAGAAAAAAAATTGTCTAATAAAATTTAGGAGCTGAGGATTTAGCCCTGTGGTAAAGAACACTTGCCTAGCATGCATGAGGGCCTGAAACTAAGTTAAGGTCCTTTTTCTTTTTTAAGTTTTTTGACACATTATGTAGCCCAGACAGGCTTTAAACTCACTGTGCAGCCCAGGCTGGCCTAGAACTTGCAGGGACCTTCCTGCCTCAATTTCCTGAGTGCTGGGATCACAGGTATGTGCCACTATACCTGGATGAAATAAAATTTCTTGTTTTTATTTTTTGAGACAGAGACAGGGACACACCGTACAGTTCAGGCTGCCTCTGAAGTCACTGTGTAGCCCAAACTGGGATTATAGGCATGTGCCATCCCACCTGGCTTGAAATAAAGTCTTAGCCTAGTAATGATTTTATGTAATGATTATGTTTGTTCATTTTTTGCACAGCACCTTAAAATCTGTTAACTTGAGTGAATAATTCTACTTCTACAACTATTATCGAGGGTGATTTGGGGTTTTTGTGTTTGTTTGGTACCAAGACTTAAACTCAGAATTTGTGCTTTCCAGGCAGGCCCTTGTGCCACTGAGCTATATCCTTAACCCTATGTAGTTGTTAAGTTTTTTTTTTTTTTTTTTTTTTTTTTTTTTTTTTTTTTTTTTTTTTTTTTTTTTTTTTTTTTTTTTTTTTTTTTTTTTTTTTTTTTTTTTTTTTTTTTTTTTTTTTTTTTTTTTTTTTTTTTTTAGTTAAGTGTATTGGTATATTTTAGGTATACATAATAGTCACATTCATCATAGAAAATTTGTAACTATACATTGTGTATCTTGCTTTTTTTTCCATTCTTGTACCCTCCCTTCACTTTTTTTGTCTTTTTGAGATTTTGAGACAGGGACTCTCTGTGCAGCTCAGGCTGGCCTTGAGCTCACTTTGTAGCCCA